>CAUYQU010050705.1:0-49528 GCA_963574635.1 Cheracebus regulus | reverse complement strand
TCTGAGGCCTCTGTTCTGTTCCATTGGTCTCTGTCTCTGTTTTGGTACCAGTACCATGCTGTTTTGATTACTGTAGCCTTGTAGCATAGTTTGAAGTCTGGCAGTGTGATGCCTCCAGCTTTGTTCTTTTTGCTTAGGATTGTCTTGGCTCTGCGGGCTCTCTTGTGGTTCGATATGAAGTTTAAAGTAGTTTTTTCCAAAGTATCTAATCTTAAGGGAGAAAAAGGATTAGAAGAAATGAAAACAGCTTCAGAGCCAGATAGGACAGTATCAAGTATACTAACATACATGAAACAGGAGTAATAGAAAAAAAAAGTGAAAGAGTAAAGGGATGGACCAAATATTTGAAGAAAAAATGGTCAAAAACTTCACATATTTGATTATTAAAAAATTTTCTTAAAATTAATCTACACATCCAAGAACTTTAACAAAACCTGACTAGGACAAACACAGACACTCATGTAAACACAACATAATCAAACTTCTGAAAGCCAAAAAGAAAGAATAAATTATAAAAGTAGCAATTTAAAGGAGCAAAAACCAAATAAACAAAAACAAAAGGCATCCCATACATCAGACTACTAATATAACTAGTGGCTCATTTTAATCAGAAATAATAGAGATCTGAGGATATATCCCAAATTCTAAGAGAAAGAGACACAATCCACTCAGAATTCCACATCCAGTGAAATTATCCTTTAAAATTAAAAATGAAAAAAATCTGAAAGAATTCATTGCAAGTAGATTTGTCTTACATGAAATACTAAAGTCCTTCAGACTCAAAGTAAATGACAACAAACAGTAACTCTAATTCATGGGATAAAATAAAGAGCACAGAAAAGGGTAAATAGGTGAGTAAACATGAAAGATTATATATGTAGTCTTTATATGTGAGTAAATAAAAACTATACATATATTTATTTTTCTTTTCTTTTCTCTTAATTTCATTAAAGAACATGAAATTCTTTAAGTTAGGGGTCCTTAGCCCCCAGACCATGGACTGGTACTGATCTGTGGCCTTTTAGGAACTGGGCCACACAGCAGAAGGTGAGCAGTATGCGAGTGAGCAAAGCTTCATCTGTATTTACAGCTACTCCCTATTGCTCGCATTACCACCTGAGCTCTGTGTCCTGTCAAATCAGTGGGTGCACAAGATTTGCATAGGAGTGTGAACTCTATTGTGAACTGCACATGCAAGGGATCTAGGTTGTGCAGTCTTTATAAGAATCTAATGCCTGACAATCTGTCACTGTTTCCCATCACCCCCAGATAGGACCATCTAGTTGCAGGATGACAAGCTCAGGGCTCCCACTGATTCTACATTTTGGTGAGTTGTATAATTATTTCATTATACATTACAATGTAATAATAGAAATGAAATTCACAATAAATGTAATATGCTTTAATCATCTCTAAACCATCCCCCTCCATCCCAGTCTGGGAGAATTGTCTTCCATGCCAGTCCCTAGTGCCAAAACATTGGGGTCTGCTGCTTTAAATCTTTAAACACTGAGCTGTTGGGTTTAATACATATATTATTATATACGTGCACTTTATAGTTTGATATAGATGTAGTATGTTCAACAACAATAATACAAAGTGGTTTAGAGGACATATGGTGGAGCAAGTTGCAAAAAAAGAAAATAAGAGAAAATAGACATAGGAACAGGCATACAAATGCTTCTGACTTTGGAGTTATCCAACAAAGATTTAAAACAACTCTTTTTCATATAATCAAGAAAACAGAAAAAATGGAGGAAGTAGATCAAAAGGTAGACAAATTTATCAAAAATTAAAAATCTATCAAACATGATCAATAACTTGAAAATACAATATCAGAAACTAAGAACTAATTTGATGGGGTAATAACTTACTGGACATCATAGAGATAGAGTTCATGATTGGAAGACAGGTCAATATCTAACTGAATCACAGAAGGAAAAAAAGTAGAAAATGTAGAAATAGGCATTAGATAGATATAAAAATGTAAATTTAGATATTTTTTTTTTTGCACCAGAAACCTAACATTACAAATGTAAATGCTCATTAAAAAAAACACGTGTCAGAAATTATGAGTGAATTCTTATATTCACTCATAATTTTTCTTCTGGAAATGAAGAAAACTTTTCTTGACCAAAACTTAAAATCAGGACCAATAAGGGAAAAGAGTAATAGATTTTATTTCATAAAAATAAGAAACATGCTGCAATGCAAACAATATAAGAAAGTAAAAATAAATGACAAACAGAAAATATTTGTAACTTATATCACAAAGGATTAATAGGTTTTATATATGGGACATTTTCAGTAGAATAAGGATAATTACTATAATGAATTGAAATTTATCAGTATGTTTAAGTTCATATGAATTCATAATACTTAACATGAAGTACATATGGGTTATTTTCTAAAAGTACTAGTGAACCAACTCATTTTAAAAACTGGTGATTAAAGGGATATAATCAAGTACTATTCTACTTTTCTTATACAAACTATACATCAAATAAGTAATAAGTTGATGAGAGGAAGTTTCTCTTTATAGAAATACTTAAGCTAATAAATTAAGGAATAGTAGAATATCACTATTTGGCAAATAATAATGATTTAATGAATGAAGACAGTGCTCATCAATGGCTCTTAACATCATGTGATCAGAATTATATGCCTCTGATATAACTTTATATCATCTATTGCATAGTCTTGCCGAAAAAACAAAATAGAAAAAAGAACACCTTAATGTGCTCAACTCTATCAAGAATATAAGATAACTTAGAGTTATGGCTAACTATAAGGTAAAAATATAGAGAGACTATGGGAATATAAGAGCAAAATCCAGGCTGGACAAATCATCAAATTCATTCAACAAATATATTGCACAGGAAAAATAACTAATGTAATATAGCTTTCAGATTAAAAGAGATTTTCCAAACAATCACAATATATCTAGTTTATCTGCATGCCAATTTAAATATATATATACATATATATATGTGTGTGTGTGTGTGTGTGTATATATATATATATACGTATATATATATGTATGTATGTATAGACATTATGAGGCTGATGGGATATTGAATAATATTAAATATTAATTTTTTTTTAGTTTTGGTAGTGGATTATGGCTTTTTTAAAAAAACAAGATCTTTATCTTTTAAAGATTCATGCTAAAATAAACAAGATGTCTCACATTTTCTCCTAAGTAATCTTGGAAGGCAGCAGTTAATAAGGGCTTAAATAAAATGAGATTGCCTCTGAGTTGATAATTGTTGAAGTTGTATGTTCAGTACATGGGAGCTTATTCTATATAATTTTTGTAGTCTTTCTGTATAATTTTTGTGTATGTTTAGAGGTTTTCACAATTAAAACTTTTAAAGTTGTTTCATGAATCACCTAAATCCATCTCCACTTGTTGGATAAATATTAAATACAGCAATTTAAGAAGAGCCAGCATTCAGGATCAATACAAACTAGGCAGGGTAATAACATGTTTTAGACCAAGCTTATCAACATTCTATTATGAAAATTTTATTGCTACTATTTTTACTTCTTCCATGTAAAAATTTACTATTTTTACTCCTCCAACCACTCTCACTGCTACTACTGCTTTCAGTAACATTAACAGCCCACCAAGGCGTTTGCTGTGAACTGGTAAATTAAAGCCATGTTATACTCTTGTAACTGATCTTCATAACTACAAATTTTAAAATGCACCAAAATCTTACAATCTGATGTATTATGGGGATCCAGTAGCATTCAATGAATGAAATCTAGGTATGACAATCTAAGGCTTAACTCAAAGAACAGCATTTCTTGGAGTGATTCTAAAGCTCCTAAGCTAGGAGGAAACCCTGTCAAGTGAAAGTGGAAAAGAAGCAAACCACACACGGTTTATTATATTTCCACTCTTGTCCACAGCCTCAGAGCACTAAGACACACAGAAAGACAAAATATTGTGAAAAGAGACAGAATCCTTTCACAGCCAGGCCCTTGGGAAAGATAGGAACAGGATTTAGACACACAGTGTGTTTTGAGCAGGCAAGAGAGAATGACTCAAATGGTAACAGAAAAGAAACAGGAAGAGGTGATCAACCCAAACACCTCAAGTCCCTCAGCATTTTCTAATTAGGTTCTTAGGCACCACTTCAATTTGCATTTGTTTATGTACTACATAAGTGTTTGCACTTCAGGTGTGTTTTGCTTACCCAACTAGCTTGTAAACTTAAAGATTGCGCAGGGGCATAAGAGGGAAATTGTACAAGTGAGAGGAGAAGAAGCAAGAGAAGATCAAAAGAGTAAAGGGTAAAAAGAAAATATGCTATTGGGTGTGGACTTGACAGAGCTCTCAGATGGCAACTGCCTCCTTTTAGTCAGCTGCCTACTCTCTGGCTCCGTTCTAGGCTTGCATTTTTGGTCACTCTGTGATGAAGGATTTTTCCCCACTTCTGTTTTGCTCTTTTCTATTTTGCTCCCTTTATACCCAAATACACAATACCAGAACAATTTCTCTAACACTGAGAACTTTGCTTTTCATCTGATCCAGATGACAGCAGCAAAGTTACAATCGGAAGATTGGAAATTTTCCAACCACAAAAAATATAGATATGGTTTCTACCTCTCCAGTGATCTGCAGTTTTTAGTAGCTACAAGCTTAGCTTCCTTAGTTCTCTTTATTTTAAGAAATACATTTTCTTTAAAGGCAACACCATTCTCCTTTCTGGATAATATACTGTCTGTTCTCCATTGCTGTCTTCATTTTGTGGCATCACATATTCTATTTCCTATAAGGAACATCAATCCATGTTGCCAAGTCTCCATGGAGAAGGCAAGCACTAAGAAGGAAGCGCTAAGTCCTCAGTGAGGCAATGGTATTGTTTACTGGTTTAGGCAGAAGGTACAGAAAAATCTATGTATGAAGCCAAGGTCAGTGTTGACTTGTGCTAATAATACATGGCAGATGTCCCACTGGGTTCCAGATGAGGTCCATATATAAAGAGAAGGAGCAGGGCTCATTTTTAATTGAGAAGCAGAATTTGCTCACTATAATTATTACTACTTTTAATTGAAAACTACCATTTACCAAACTCTTATCCCTTAACAGGAACTATATGTTAAGTGCATTATACAGATTATCTCATTTAGTCATCAAGACAGTGATACCTATAAAGAAAGTACTATAATTATCCATAATTGTTATGTAAGAGACTTGAAACAACTTGGGAATGATGAAATGTATGGTAAGTGATCGAGCCAAGGTTCAAATACAGGCTACCTGATTCAAAGTGTTCTATATAGGTCTTCCATTTCTCTTTACTTCAACCCCACTCTCCACTCCATCCTTAACTGAGCTGAAGTGTGTGTGTGTGTGTGTGTGTGTGTGTGTGTGTGTGTGTGTGTGTGTGTGTGTGTGTATGTTGCTCCTGGAAAACAGCAAGGGAATTGGATATTGTAAGACAGTAGTTGATGGGACCTTGGCCTATAGGTAGACTATTCCAATAGCATATTTTTAGAGCAAATAAGTTATAAGATGTGGAGAGGAGGTAATAAATCTATACCTGTTGCTTGTCCTGGGTAGCTCTATGCTCCCTTTAATATGACCTTCATGAGATAATTTTTTTTCTTATATTACCAGGCCACTTTGCCCTGAGTTAGAAACAGTCCATTGCCAGTGCATTTTGCATTTGTTGGCTTTCACTTTCATTGTTTTCCATTAGCAGAGATGAAAATCATTTACTTTAGGAACAGGTAATTTAGGGCAAGCATTATTATAATCATTTTCCAAATGGGCTCAGAGAATTTACACGATAGACCCCAAGTCAAATTTGTTTCTATCCAGAAATGAGCTAGAACTTAAATCCAGGGTTTCCACTTCTAAATGCAGGCATCTAAAGTATGTTTGGTGTGAATGCTACATGGCTAGCAGCCTCCTTTACCCTTTACCTACCCTAGGCTAAATGTAGTATGCCCAAAACCACTTTCATAAATTCACACACAAACCACCATTCAGGTGTGCATGCCAGATACCCAGATGTCACCTGCAACATTTTTCTCTCCTTCACTCATACTGCCCTTGTTTTATATTCACTCTATGATCATATCTGTTTTATGCCCAATGCACAAAATTTGCCATTTTCCTTCTATATCTACCTGAACTACCACTCTCTCTTTTCTGGGCTGCTGAGATGGTCTCCTGAGTTTTCTCTACTTTCTACTTGTACATCTTCACCTTATTTTCACAGGGAAGTCAGCATGGTTTTTGTTTTTTTCCCAACACAAATACCATCAGGCTATAAATGTCATGCCATCCTTTTGTTGGAAACACTTCCATGTCTTCTCATGGTTTTGAGATCAAAATAGAAACCTTTTAAAATGGAAGCTGACCAGGTCCAACATGATCTGGTCCTTACCTGCCTTATCCCTTAATCGCTGCGCTGCTGTCCCATTAGCATTTTCCCATTTCCTCAAACACTCCAAGCTGTTTTCTCCAGGATTGCAAGCTGTTTTCTCTCTCCAGGATTGCTCACAATCCCACCCTGCCTCAACCCCACCTCCTAAATTGTTTTAATGTCTACTCATTCTGCAGACTTAAGCTGCAGTGTTACTTTCTCAAGGACAATTTCAATGGCCTCTGTGATATGCTCCTTCATAAGACTGTTACAGTCTTTATTATTGACACTTTCACTGTTGCAAGTTTACATTTATTTGTGAAATGCTGTGGTCACTTTCTGTCTCCCTTATCAGACAGTAGTCTTTCTGCTCAACCTTTCAATGCTGAGCACCATGCTTAACCCTGGTTTTCTTATAATGTGCATTTGTTGAATGAGAGAGAGCTGAATGAAAGCATGTGCTTCCATCCCTCTACCAGTTACACTTACCACGTGTCTGGATGAGAAGGTTGTAGATTTTAGTCTGAACGCCTTGTGGATACAGACTAAGCGTGCACTCATACTTTCCACTGACCAAAGAAGACACATTCCTTAAATGCAGAGTACATTTTGACACATTCTTAGGAGTTTCTGTGAAAGTCACCAGGGACTCACAGGGACTCCCATGGGCACAGTGGAAGCCGTATTGGGGATGATAAAAGGCAATCAGGTCTGCCTTATCGGTGACCTTGGACCATTGTATCTGCATCAAGGCACCTATCTTCTGTGTTTGGCAGGTCAGGTTGACATCAGAGCCAAGTGGAGCATAAATGTTTTCTCCTGCATTGAAAGTTTGTTCCCAAACTCCTGAAAAGGAAGAATATGAGCCATGAGTTTAAGTAATTCACATAGAATGACTCTTAATTAAAAACCCTAGTTATTTCAGTAAGGTGAGGAAGCAACTGAGGACATTTCTCCCTGGCTGCTTTAGGGGTTGAAGAGAGCTTGTGTGTGACTCAGATAGAGATGCATGAGACAATATAAATGAGGGGGGAGTTATGTAGAGAAGCTAGAGGAAATTACTGACTTCTAAATATTTATCTATGTGTTGGCCTGACCAAAATATAATTGAAGGTTTCTGACTACCTATGAATAAAATTAAACCTGTTTGAAAATTGAAGCACACCAGCAAACTTAATATGACAATTATTCTTATGTTTAATATAATTGGCTTTTTGGGTTATAAAACAACAGCTGAATACACATGTGGTGCTTTCTGAAACTGCAAAAAAAACAAAAACAAAAAACCTAACATGTGTATAGCAATTTCTTTTAAATATACATATTTACAAAGGACTTTCATATGTTATCTTGTTTAATCCCCCTCACATGCTATAAGTGATGTTGTTAACCCTTTTTTATCAAGGAAGTAACTGGGGCACAGAGAGATGAAAGGGTTTGCTCAAAGGCACACCTCCAGGCTGGGCGTGGTGGCTCCTGCCTGTAATCCCAGCACTTTGGGAGGTCGACGCAGGTGAATCACAAGGTCAAGAGATTGAGACCATCCTGGCCAACATGGTGAAACTCCATCTCTCCTAAAAATACAAAAATTAGCTGGGCGTGGTGGGATGCACCTGTAGTCCCAGCTACTCGGGAGACTGAGGCAGGAGAATTGCTTGAACTCGGGAGGTGAAGGTTCCAGTGAGCTGAGATCGTGCCACTGTACTCCAGCCTGTGACAGACCCAGACTCTGTCTCAAAAAAAAAAAAAAAAAAAATCACACCTCCAGTAAAAGAATGAATTCAGTTGCCAAGGGTCTGTGGTCTTTCTATAAGCCTCATAACTTCCAAACTGCCTCCCAAATACAGTCTCATTGATTAGAGTAGGAAATTTGACTTTCAGTATATAAGGATTGAAAAGACTTCATCTAACCTTAGGTAGAGGTTCCACTCAGTATCACCTCTAATAATCAATAGTTTGAAATACTAGACATAAGTAGAGCCTCTTTTCCATCAGCAGTCTGATCAAGTGATACCGGACACTTAAAATGTGTTAAGCAATAAGACTGTGTCATGCCAATAATAATGTTGGCCTCAGTTTTAGAATTAACATGGAATCCTGTTACAGAAATGATATATTATTGTGACAAGTACTGCTGAAGTTCACAAAAGGAAAAGATAAAAAGATGACAAGCAACTGAGAAGAAACGAGCCTCTTAAAAGTACTTGACAAATGGGAATTATCATACTTTTGTGGATGCAAAAGTTTGGTAGGTAGAGGTTAGTACAGTTTAATGTAACTTCCTGCGAGCTATCCTTTGCCTGAAAATATAGGCTCTGATCCCACCTACAGCATTATATTTCAAAATCTCCTTTGATTTGGAAATTCTCCTTAATATTTTCATAGCTATATCTGAAAAGCACAGTTAATTCTTAAGACACTCAGGTTTACTATAATACTCTCATACTGTGGAATACAGAACTAATCTTGCTTCCTTCTATTTTTAAATAGCCTGTAGGCTCTTGTTCCCACTGTCATAAGGATTCCACTTTGTCTCCCAGGTTCATATCTACACATGCCTCATTAAAATTCAACGTGTATTCAACTCCCAAAGACCTTAGTATTTGGAGGAGAAATACTTGTTATATCCAAAAGAAAAAGAGTACTTGAGAGAGAAAAAAGTTAAGCAAGGATCTCTGAGCATTGATGGCTTTGTGATTTTTAATTTTTCTGCAGTCGTTTTGACAACCGTTTGGAGAGCATTTCATTTCCAAGAAACACAATTTCTCAGTTACTCCAGAGATCCTGTTAGGAAGGAAATGGGTGAAAATGCCTCAGAGCAGTGGCACAAATGACCCATTCCCTTCTTATTTTTAGTGTTCATTAGTAATCATTTCTATATTCTAGGATCTCTCCTATATCTGCCACTTAAATACATAACTGAAACCCTTAGTAACAATTTGCCCTTTGGTGATCAATTTCAGCAGAGTTGCAAGGCATTTTAAATGAACAGAGGCCCCATCCACCCCTAAAGCGGCCCATCTGACAAGAAGGGACAACTGGAAGTCTTACCCTTGACAAAATGTATCTGGATGATATAATAGGCAGCACAGTATTTCCATTGTTTCTCCATTGTCTTTTGAAGACCTTACACCAGCATTTCCATAATGATCATAAAGTCAATTGATGTTTTAAAGCAAACTCCAGCCGCCCACTTCGTGCTAAAAAACCTCAAATCTACCACACATGCCTGGGTCTGTTTATCACTTGGCAAGCCCCCAGGAAATGAAACGTAGACAGGAAAGTAATGTGGTTCAGGGCTGAGTATAACCTTCAACAGAACAATGTTGAAATTGTTCTCTGAAATCTGTATATCACTTCTTTAAAAGACTTTTCAGCATCCAAAGAATCTCTTATTCAGGATCTCTGTGTCAGTCAAGCTGTGTCTAAAATCCAAACAAAGGATATCACGCAGAGCAGTTGGCAATGTTCTTTTTATACATTTCTTTTCAAGAGCACAAAGTCATTTAACAAATGTGAACTTGGTGTCTTTCATAATAGTTTTTCAGTTCAATCTTAAGATATGTTTTCTTTCCAGAATTGCCCTGGGGTGAAAGAACAAAGAATTAACACATTTAATTTTAATAAAGTAACAGAGAATAGTGTCAGCTATCAAACCAAATTTTATTGTCTCTCCTTTGCAGGGAAATGCACATTTCCTGGGAGTGGAGAAGTGAGGGCTACTTTTCTACCCCTCCTCTGGGAAGGTTGGAGGTCACATAGGGAAATCTCCCACCAGGTTGGCTGGAGCCCTTTTTTGCTGACTGCAGAAGAGCTTATCCATGCCTAAGCCAAAGCAAGGCATCACAATCAGAATCCAAAGGCAGAGAATTCCCACCTCAGTGGGGTATTAGGCTTATTACATCTGCCTAGTTACTTCTATTTACATAGAACTGCAACCAGGTTTCAGTAAAGTGACCCCTTGGTAAAATGTCTGACTATTCGTAGAAGAAGATGACGACTATTCCCTGCTATGATTCTCTCATTTAATTGTATTAGTTTTTCAGGCTGGGATAAAATAGGCTGCCATGACCCTCCAACATCAAGAAAACAAGCATTAGGCTGAGGACTACTGTATAAGTTTGATGGATAAAGCATACAACAAATAAACATGTGTGTCTTTTTGCAACTATATGAATGATTAAAATATCTTGTGACTCTAATCTCATTAGTAGAATATAGACACCACCTAGCAAGAAAAAGACAAATGAAAAGGCCAGTTGTAATCCTGAGATGGGAATTCTTTTCAGGTCAGGTGGAGATAATTCTGGCCAGGTTGTCATCATGTATACACCAGTCTCTCCTATGCAAGAACTTGCAGGGAATATGGACGATGTTAAGACAGAAGAAAATGCTTTTGGCATTCAGGAGATTAAAGTTTAGATGAGAGAAGAGAGGTTTTCATGTAAATAAATAAGGGCTATTGTCTTCCTGGATGTCCAGACCACCCGCTAAACCACCACTGCAAATACTTGCCATGATAATTACCATACTTATTCCTCAGCTAGTAGTTTCCTGCAGAATTGAGAAGATGTAGTTACTGCTTGCCTAGTCTAGTGCTCCCCAAACCTTTATTATCACCCCTTCCCAACTTCCCACAAGTTTCAGGTCACTGGGGATATTGGGTCAGGCGGTACTGACAGTGATTTTCCAGGGAAGGCTGGGGAACTCAAAGTCCTTGATGGAAGGGCAGGAAGAGACATAACTGCCCTGGGTAGCTTCATCTCTTCCCATTGCCCCTGGAAATTCTAGTCAATCAAAGTTATGAAGCATAGCAGCAAAAATAGTCTTGGAGATGCACTATGAAGAGCCTGATTTGCACATTGGCATCTATTAAATTGGGGCACATTACAAGCCTAGAGAAAGGATTCTATGATCCCACTCCATTTTTCATATTAAGAGGAATTTACCTAAGTAGAAACCAATACAAATCTAAATTTATTGAATTCTCTAAGAACAGTACCCTCTTTGGGGTATTTAGAGTGCTCCTATTTCTTATAGTATTAAAGTGAAGCAATTGCTCCAAAAAAGTCCTTAAACTCAGAAAAATAGAAATAGTCATTTATTTTCCAGTGTTACAGACTTACTTTCAGTAGAATTCTTGCCTCTCATTGGGGTTGGCCTACGGGAGCCACCCATTTAGTGACGATATGGCAAATCTGTCCTCTGGGTATTATTCAGGGCTTAGTTCATGATTCTTATATCTAGAAATTTCTATGGCCTGAAGCTATCATATTTGACTAATTTTCCTTTGGGACCCACCCAAGTTCTGAGAGTATAACCATTTTAGATGCATGACCACAGAATATTAACTGAATGCTTGCACATCGGGTATCCTGCAGCTGCAAAACCCAGGCGACAGCCCCTCCATGGCTGTTTGCATGCAGCAGGTGGCAGCAACACTCTGCAGACTGGCACAGCTATCCCAGGTGATGGGAATTGCCCCCACTGCCTTTCAATCCTGGTAATATTTTCTAAAGGCTCTTTCAGCATGGGGATAGACAGGCATTCTCTATATTTAAAAATAACTCTTCTATGGAAGTCATGTCAATCTCTTCTATTATCCTCCCTACTCACCATATCCCAATTGCACAGGGTTTCTTTTTTGCCTTTATAGTCTGCTGCACATAAGGAGAAAACAGAAGCAAGTCAGTTTCACACACACAAAAAAATCACGATCTTCTTGAACTGCAGAAGCAAATTCAATTATTTACAAAGAGAAGCGGAACACACATTATTTCTCCTAAGGGCAAGCCATGATTGTGTGTTTTGGACAAACTTTTTAAATGCTCTAGCTAAACACACTCAATGAGAAAAGGACATTTTCAGAAACAGGAAGTTGAGCAAAAGGTAAACTTACTTTTGTGGTTTTCATAATGGTTAACTCAAATATTACTTATGTATCTTTAAATACTTAGTAAAAATAAAAATGTGGAGTGTTATACTTTCGCACATTTTCCAAAATGCTTAGGAAACATGATGCTTAAGGTTTCAGTTAATTAAAAAAATACTTACTATGTGTCAACTCCTAAGGGATTACTGAAGAGGCATAGTTATAGATAATTTTAAAATACTGAAGATAAAACACAACCCTCAGTCTTAAGGCAGTTACCATTTATCCGGGAAGAAGCATCCATGTGCACCAAAAAAGTCAAGTAGCATAAAGCACAGCACAAATGAGTTGGTAGGGCAGGACTTTAGCAAAGGGGTAGATGTCTTAGGGGTTGAGTGGGCCAAGAGCATCTGAAGTATGGAATCTAAAGTTGGCCTTGTAAGCGTCAGATTGATGGAAACCACAAGGTTAGTCATTCCAGGCAGAAGAAACAGGAAGAGCCAACACTTGAGAGTGTTAAGGTTCTAGGCCATTTAGTGATTGGGTTATTCTGGTTTAGCCAAGGTCGTATTAGGGGACTTGGAGCAGACAAATCTGTCCAAGAGCTTTGAATTCTAGGCTAAAGGGTGTGGGTTTTTTCTTCATATCAGAGAGACTCCCTATATATATTTCAGCATATGAGTCATATATTTAAAGTAACATTTTAAAAGGATAAATTAGGTGGGCTGAATGGAAGAAAGAAAAATGGAGAAGCAGAAGACCTGTTAGGAGTTTATGTTTCTTTGGGCACTTTAGGATGGGAATTGGCTGACTGGCATGGCGAAGCGTGATGGAAGCAAGGTCATTACCTATAAAGAGGCTGTACATGTACAAGCTGAGATGTACAATTGGGCATAGAATGAAAATCTCCTATAAAGTTTGATGCCTCAGAATTAGGAGAAAGGAAAAACTAACAGAATTGGATTCCTGCTAGAAGAACCACCCTAATCAAAGAGCAGTTACTAAATGATCAATAGATTTTGGATGGATGTGAAGGATAACCTATCATGGTACAGCTAGAAGTCCTACCTTCATGAGAATAGGGTTTTTTTTAGTTTTAGCTCAAATTTTATGAGTTTTATGAATTAGCATGTAATGAAAAAGAATTTCATGAGACTTTCAGCATAGCAATCTTTTTTATCACTACTATTTTCACCATGCTCAATTCCATCCATAAAAGACTAATTTTAGTTTAATACATTTTTTTCAGTTACAACATCAATATCTGCTCATTACATGAAACCATTTTAAATGGATAAAAAAAGAAAATAAAAATCAGCTGGAATTCTAACTGCCAAAGACCACCAAGACTTATGTGTTGTATATTTTTCTAGATGTTTTCATAAATGTGTATATATAAAAAAAATAAATTTTTACCACATGCATGTTAAAAATTCATTTTATAGATGCACTAAAAATAATTTTAGGAAAGATATATATAAAATTTCCACCTAGAATTTTACTTTCAGAAATAAAATTATATAATTCAATTGGATAATTATAGTAAATAATCTCTGAATATTTATTTTGAGTGGCAAACTGAAACAAGGAGCGAGAGAGAGAAAGAAAGAGAGAGACGAGAGCACATGTTGTATTTGTTGCTTTTAGTAATGGTATAGTTCAATATAACCTCAATTAAGTAATGTTATCAGGGAATAGGGGATTGTGATTAGTAGCATTTCCTGGGCAAACAAGAGCCAAACCAAACTCTTTTCTTGGAAGAGGAGGGGTTGTAATAGGGAGGAGAAGTAAGTAGAATAGAAATTAGTCCTTGTTGCTGAACATCTTTTAAAAATGCATTGTTTCACGTTTCTGGCTCAATGAAAACCTTATCATGAATATAATTTTATTTCAATATTGAGGATCTTACAGAAACCAGGGACGTTGTTCTGAACCACAGTCTGCAGAAAGTAACCATAAGAAAAAAGAAGATAGTTGTGTATAAAAATATGCTCCTTCCTTCAGAAAAGAAATCTAACTTTGTAAGGATTTGCCTGTTTTGTGAAAGTGTTAAAAGCAGAGGCATGAGCATGCTTGCACACAGAGGTTTTCAAAAACTATAGAATGTGGGTCATTTAGCATAGACCGAGCCCTTATTTTACAGATTTAAAAAATGACTCCTGAAGTGGTAAAATGTCCTCCCAAGATCAAAGCATCTGTCATAAAAAATCCTGTGCTAGTTACGATGAGTCTTTTACACCAGTAAGCAATACATTGTGCTTTATAACATATTCAATAAAAACCAATTATTCTTCAATTAAAAATGCAAATTGACTCTAATATCTTGACAAAGAAGAAGCAATCCAAAAAGCATACACTTTGTTTTCATTCCCATGATAGTTCTCTTGACAAACCTACACCTGTAGATCACAGAGGAAAAAATAAGGATTTATATGTATTCAACTATACACACACATACATACACACACAAACAAAATAGATTTTTATCTCAAACAGTTACATATTTTGAGAAGTTTTTGTTGTTTATTTGTTTGTTCTCTTGCTTGCTTTTAAATTTAATTTCCTGGAGAAATTTTGACTGACTCTGAGTGAAACCAAGCATGCTATTTTTTAATTAAAGGTATTTAATTAGCTTCATTCCAGTGTTATATAACTTAGTATCAGTTTTACTTTATTTTCACTGTTCTTTAGCCATTTATTACGTATTTTTCCCTTTGGTATTTCTCAGGGAAGATACTATAGGTCTTGCATTTACATCTCAAAACAACTCTTTCTCTTTTGAACCTCTCCTCTATCTCCAATATACATGACTGTAATTTAATGGGAAAGCTCCTCTAATTACCCAGCACCTAGAAAGGAAGGCCACATTTCCTGGGGTGCTAGAGGAGGATGGAGACGAATAAACAAACTATAGAAAACACTGTGTGTGGAGGTTTCTTTTAAGCAAGCTGGAGATCCTCAAAGCTCTTTTTCTAAAATAAAATTATACCTTATTGCTTCAGAGAAAGTTAGAATCTACTTGGCATTAAGAACATTTAATCCATTTCACACTAATTTAGCCGTATAGACACATAGAACCTCAGTAGAATCAACTCGCTTATTTTATAAATCAGGACCCTGGTGCCCAATGGTGAGAAATGTATCCTGAAGTCATAGTTATGGATATCTAAAAGTGTTTGGCTTTACCTTGACCTTTTTTTCTTCATAAGGAAATGAACATTAATCAGATCATGAGTGTTACTATTTACATGATCATGAGTAAAAGACCTCAAAGTAGGGTTGAAATGTGGGGGTTGGCTGTTAACTAGGCTCACTTTCCTGCAGAGTGATTCATAGCCCACATAATTCAGATGTATCACTTGGTAAAATAAAATATCGAAGGACAATGTGTCAGGGACCCTGACAGTTACTTGTGTGAGGAGCACACCTCAAATATCAGCTCTGTAAATGTCCAAGTCCCCCTTTTCTTATGTCTTTAGGACGTATGCATGCTTGACCACGGCTCATGGCCCTGAAGGCCCCATGAGCCCCTGGTTACCTCTTCTCCCTCCTAGACCCCATGCTCCTTCACTTACACAACCCTCCTCCTATTTCTTTTTTGTCTCTGAAGCTCTCTGTGCCCATCCAACCCCAGGATCTTTGCATTTGCTCTGCTTGGAATACTATTCCATAGGCTACATACATGAATGAATTTTCTCATTCTGTGGTTGTTCACATGTTCTCACCTCTAAGAGGCCTTTCCTGAATTTCATGGCTATCTAAAGGAGCCCTGCCATGGGTCTCTGTCACATCAACAGCTATATATTCTTCACAGTGCTTATTCTCATGAGACCTTAAGTTTCTCATTTTTTAGTATATTGTCACTTTCCACTAGAATGTAAGTCTGGAAAGGACAGGTGCTTTATGTATTAGTCTCCTCTTGACTCACCAAACATTCTCGTAACCCAGTATGAAAGATAGGAAGAGACTGAAGTGGGTTTCCTACTCTCTTGCACAGTCACTCAGCATTTCACTTTTGATACCAGCTGTCTGGTTTTTTTCCCCATATGCAAAGCAGTTTTTAAATTTTTCTGGTGGGCATCAACTAGATGTCCTATAATTTAATTCTAACACATATCTACCTAGGTATAGTGTCAGATCTCACAGATTGAGGGCTTAGTCCCAAAAGACTGTCTCTGTCTTCAGATGTCAGTTACAAATCCCAGCTTGTGATCTGTGCTCCTGATTGACTGGCTATAATTCAGGGTTCCCATGACCCCCTTCTCAGGTTTGCTGGGGTGGCTCACAGAATTCAGGGAAACAGTTCACTCATGTTTACCTGTGTATTGTAAATCATGCTGTAAAGGATGCAGATGACCAGCCAGCCAGATGAAAAGATGCCTGAGGCAAGGTATGTGGAAGGGTGAGGCCTCTCCTGGTGCTCTATTCTCCCAGCACCTCCACCTGTTCAGCAATATGGAAGCTCCCCACACCCAGTCCTTTAGGTTTTAATGGAGGCTTTATTACATAGGCATTGTTGATTAAATTATCGGCCATTAGTAATCAACTCAACCGTCAGCCCCAGTCCCCTCCTCAGAGGTCGGGGGTTTGAAAGTTTCAACCTTCTGATCACATGATTGGTTCCCTGGTAACCAGCCTCCCATCCTGAGGCTACCCCAGATTCCCCAGTCATTAGTCATGCTGCTAGCATACAAAAGGACATCCATCATGTAAGAGACTCTAAGAATTTCAGGGGTTGTGTGCCAGGAACTGGGGGCACAGACCAAATATATATTTCTTATTATATCACAGTAGCACATCCACCTTTTCATTCCAGCTGTTGTGGAGCCGACAGGCTGCTCAAATGTACGACCTTGAAAGCACCTCTCCTCAGCTGCCCTAAATATCTCTCATTTTATGACCTGGGAATCTCTTCCCCCCACAGCAAGAGGAGGGGGATAGATGAGGGTAGAGGCCTCATCCCACTCATCTATGCATACACATGCATGACCTTGGAAGTTCAGGGAGTCACCACCTCATGGGGAAACCTTCGACCAGTGGGGAACAGGAGCTCGTGTTGCTCAGGTGAAAGATTCTAAGGTGCATTTTACACAGATCCTAAGAAAGTGCCCAGAGGGATCCAGACACAGTGGGCCATAGTATAAGCTGCTTGATAATGCACCCTTGCATTGACTTTTCCTCCTTCCCTGTTTCACTCCTTTTTGACTCCTGTTCCACAGGATTATATCCCAAAGTAACTGTAGGTAGGCCCTTGTGTCAGGCTGTGCTTTTGCAGAGAAGGCATGCTAAGGCTGTCTGATTACTCCACTGCTATATTTTTAGCCCCCAAAATGGTATTGAGCACATAATAGATACTATATGAATATTTTTTGCTGAAACTCTCTTAAGTAAATCCATTTCTCATCAATAGAAACAATACAGCATACTTATTTCACAAAGTCTACAAAATTGATATAAGCTAGTAAGAGTTCTAAAAATAAGATATATTCTTAATTCTGCTGAGTGTCTAAACAAATACTGGGCACCACTTAAATGTCAGGCACTAGGATTGATCTTTAGAGGAGACAAAGATAAAGAATCTCTCTTCTCCCATGAAATTATATCAGCCTTATCAAGGAGAGGGGTGCCCACAATAGCAATGAGCAGTTCAAGAAGCCCATTAGATTTGCCACCAATTATCACCCGTAGGTCTCCTGTGGAGTATGTAAGATGAAGGAAATTAGCAGCACATAAAAAAGCAGCCAATATTTGCCCTACCAGAGAGAATATAAATCTTGAGACATTTTATGACTTGCTTTCCAAGTACTCAAATTAACCGTAGAAAATAGAGACATTTTTGTTACCTAAGGGAGGAAATTCAACAGCAGTACTTAAGACAGACAAAAATAAGGATGACAAACCTATCTGTACCAATGACAAGATTCTTTCATTTGAAAACCAGAAAGTTCAAGGATCTAATGCTATAACTATGGGAAAACGAGTATTATAAAATCCAGGTCTGTTACACATAGGCACATAATATTAGAAAATCTCAGAAAAGCTGCAATACGAGTTTTGCTGTCACTAGTGGCTTAGAATTGACTGAAGTCATTGCTCCCTGGAAGCTAAATTATCCCAGAGTTGACAAGTCAGTCTAGTCTCAGTAGAAAACAGAAGGCACACTCAAAAGTGATAACTGAATAGAGTTTAACATAGGGATTACTTATCAAGATATAGCAGGGCTTAGGGGAGACAAGGGGTAGCATAGTTCTCAGTGCTAGCAACATTGGGAAGACACTTTCTCTCCCTATGACTGAAGGGAAATGGGAGACAGCCACCAGGGAGGGTAGCTGCAGGGAGAGAGCCTCCCAACAGGAACTGTGGCCTTCAGCATGGATGTGTAGCCCAGCCTTGGCAGCCCCTCAGGTAGAAACCTGGTGACATAAGTATCTCAATGCCACTCTCCCTCCTACTGAGGGTTTTAAGAATACAAATTTCTTATGTGATGATTAAATGGTATAAGATATTGTATTAATTTTCTAGGGCTGCTGTCACAAATTACCACCAACTTTGTGGCTTAAAATAATGGAAATTCAGTTTCTCACAATTATGAAGACTAGAAGTCCAAAATCAAGGTGTTGGCAGAGCTATGCTTCCTCCGAAGACTCTAGGGGACAAACTGTTCCTTAGCTTTCCAGCTTCTGGGGCTGTGAGCGTCATTCTAGCTGTTTCAGTCTTCAGACTTCTCCTCCTTTCCCTGTGTCATCTCCTCTTTTGTTTCTTATAAGGACATTAGTCACTGGGTTTAAGGCCCACCCCACTAATTCAGGAGGATCTCTTCTTGAGATATCCTTAATTTAATTACATCTACAAAGATCATTTTTCCAAATTAGATCATATTTACTGGTACTTTTTTCATATATCTTGAGGGGCCACCATTTAGCCCACTAAAGATATCATGAAGTAAAATATTTTCAGAAAATTAAGCATGCTATCAACACTGAGAAAACTAGAGGTGTGTAGTTGATACTGTGGTACATTGTCCCACTTCCCTGTTCAGAACTGAAGCACTAATTTATTTCTGCTCCTCGGAGTATTGCCTGCTGATGGCTCATAGCTGCATCCCTCTCCAGGAATTTCCTTCATCTAAAGAAACCTGCCTTTCTACATTTTTGCTTTCTCCCTGGAGACAGCTCACGTGTAATGAGTGGATAATGAAGGATGATGCACAAAGGTGTGACTTTGTGCCTCAATTCTGGATAACTTTGAAGGGTCATCCCAGCTCTAGGGCTCTCTTGTGGGAAGGGCTGAGGCTGCTGTTGCAACTTTATTGGAAGGTAACTTCTCTTTCCATCCCCTTTGGCTTCCCTCACTCCCTTGTAGGTGTTGTTCTCAAGAGCACTTCTCGATTAAGCTTTTGTAGGCAAATTTCACCACAGTGTCTGTTTTTCAGGGGCCTTGATTTAAGACATGCTCCCACATGAGATGAACCGTCAATAGTCTAGCTCAGAAGGAGGCTTTCTGGAGAACCATCCTCCCAATGCCTAAACAAAAGAAATTTAGTTCTCCATTGTGTGGGCTCTCTGTCTTACTATCGCCCCTATGATAAGAAACACAAGTTAAAAGCTAAACACAACAACTAGAAGGATGAAAACCTTTTCAAAACAGAAGTAATATTTTTCAAGAATTGGACAGAAGGCTAAGTGGATGGTTAGTGGGTACTGAGAAACCAAGTACTTAAACCAAGATCTTATCCTATCATGATAGGTTCGAGAATATATTTTTAAACAGAAAATGAAAGCAAAAGTCCTGGATATTGAGAACATAAATTAAGAAAAAAAATCTAAGTGTGAATAAAGAAAAAGGAACATGGGCTAAAAGTAAAGAAGCAATCCCAGGATGGCACAAGTTTCCCACAATGTCGAATCCTCTCTTGTGACAGTGGAAACAAGCAGTGTGGAGTCTTCCTCCTCAGTGATTTGCACCAACAGCCAACCTTGCAAAAGGTGTGGTTTCTCAATACTGACCTCTAAGCAGCAGAGACTAAGCAGCATCCAGCCTGGCCTCCAGACACCTCCTGTCTATACTTCCAGTAGAAGTAATTGATAGAAAGGCATCAAAACCTCTCCACTGGGGCTTGTTTTGCCATGTCAGAATCCCAAATCATTTTTGAAAATTACACCTAAAACTACAGATCTGTAAAAAAGAGCTGTGCTAATTTGGGCTGTTTAGCACAGAGGCAGTCTTGTACAGAACATGGGTCCATGGCACATCAGATATGCTTTGGTTCCTGGATCTGCCATTTTCTAGCTGGGGCCTTATACAAGATACTAAATCTCTATACACCTTTGTGTTCTAGCATCTCTTAAATCGGTATATGTGAAGACTGATGGCATGTAAAGTGCCTGACATCAAAGTAAGCCAGGTGCAAAACAGGCTATTCTTAGCATAAAATGCATAGTCCTTTTTGTTTTTCTAATGATAACAACTTTTGGCCAAAATGTTATTTTACATGAGCTGCCCAATTCTTTCCTTGATGAAAACACGTGCCAATTTATTTATCTTTCCCCATGTCAACTGTACAGATTCAAAAGAGCTGGATAAGAGTGATCTGTTTTCTGGTTAGTGCCATCCATTATTAACCTAAGTTCCCAGCTCTGTTTTGGACCCCTAAGACAGACAGTGATATAGGGAGCAAAATGTGGTCAAAGAGAGTGATTTTCAGGCAAAGATTTGAGCCCACATCATGAACAACTTAGAAAATCACCTTTTGTCCTAAGGGAGAAGTTGGGGAAATGAGAAAAATGGCAGAACACTGCAGTGTCATCTTTCTAAGCAATGTTATATATAGGGTACAATTAGGAGCTTAGAATTTGGGCTGAAACAAACTTTAGCTTAATATCTGGGATTTACCCAGCTTTTACTTGAATGACCTTGGTCAAGTAACTTAAATTCTTTGAGCTTTAGTTTCCTTACATATAAAATTATGGTAATAACAATACCTTCAAGATTGCTGTGAAAATTCAAAAGGATTACATATGTGAAAGTTTCTGGTGCAGCGTCTGGCCCATACTACAGCTAACAGAGTCACAATAATGCTAAGAAAAGTAAGAAGCAACAGAGAGGAGTCCAGGGAAGGAAGGCAGGTAGACAGAGCTCTCCCCCAACTCAGTGATATTGGATAGATCGGTCATTTAACTTTTCTAGGCTTCCATTTCCTCATTAGTAAAATGGTAAACTGCTAAAGATTACATAAATGAAAATGGCCTTCTAGTTCATTGATTCAAGACGAGTTTAATAGTCATCACCAAATGACTTGGCCTGCCATTAAGTTATAAAATATAAGATTTCCATGAAATATAGAGAAAATGATAGGCCATGTAAAACAGAAATTACAATAAATTATATGAGTAAATATCTTAGTTTTGGCAGATGTAGCCTGTAATCCCTTAATGCATTTTTTCTCCCTGAACTAAGGAGGCCTTTTCAATGATCCTTAAAAAATCAATGCTGCAGTAAATTAATCACAGCCTGCTGTTGTGATTGGATTAATGGGAAGATCTTACTAGGGCTTACATAAAAGCCTAAAGTAAACAGTTACCGAATATACAGATCTACTGGTTTGGGCACAAATGCTATTTAAAAAACTTAATAAATCCATCTGCTTAAAGAAACAAGAAGAAGCTGAAACTTCAGATTCTCTGTCCTTTTGCCCCCTTATCAAAATTTGGTCCAGATCAAATTTAAGTTTTATTAAAAGCATAGATCCCATGGAAGCCATAGGCAAGTTAGCCAATGCATCTGCCCCATTTGTTTCCTGGGGTGATGATGACTTTAGACTCTTTAACATACATCAGATGAATGTCTAAATTCTCATCAAATTCACTTGTGAATTTAAATTAGCCTCAGAATATTCAACACTGGAATCTTTTAACTAAGCTTGAGAAAGACTCTTAAGCTTCCACTGTGATAGGAAGGAAGGTGCAGTTCAGAAACTGAGTCCCCACTAATTTGCATGATTCAAGATGTGCGGTATGAAAGTTCAGGGAATGATGAGTCAATATGCACTCAGAGGTTGCCATAATGCTCCAATTTATCATGTTCTACTTTCCCCACAAAGCAGGAGACAAAATGGGAATAAAGCCAGATGAATCTATCTTTATTAGATTGGGCCCACAATCTCATATTGGGTTTAGATACTGGATTTCCTGCCAACTTCTCATATTGTCGCTATTGCTTTCAAGTAAGCCAGCAATGGCCTGGGATAACACTGTGTCTGTGGTATGAGACATCTGAAATGGATGACACAATTTCCCTGGGCTCTGCTGCTGGTGGAGTTCCCTAAGCAAGTTAGTGTTTATGTGCTGCTGATGTTTGGGGGCCAAACAGGAATGATCTTTGCCTAGAATAATGATATCATGAAAGAAAGTGGGAACACAAAGATAAATATTCTTACAGATGACATTTACTCAGGGACAGTATTGTCTGAGTGAGGAGCTGTTTTCTTTTGGCTAAGAAAGATTCAAGGATTCTTTCTGCACTGATTTTCCCTCTCATTTCCCTCTTAGGTTGTTATGAAACACACTTGCCTTTGACATATCCCTTATACCCAGTTGTGGGATATTCCTCTTTCCCACATCAAATTTGACGTATGCTCCCGAAATCCACATGTTGTAGACTTGGTCCTTTAATAATGTCCTGACATAAACTTGATCTGTGTGGCTTAAAGCTTCAGTGTGACAAAATAAAGCACTTTTCCTTTTCTGTTTAAATTATACTTGAGCCTTGGTCTGGCTACTCTTCTTATAAATGTACGTTTGATTATAAAAGTCCTAACATTTGCTAATAGGTTGAAAAATAGTATTTTTCACTAATTTAAAATTTAAAGACGCAATCTGACATGGATGCTGAGAAAACAGGAGGCCATCAAATGAGTACAAAACTTAGATATTAGCAATGCTTTGTTAAAAATTGAAGTTCCTGGGGCTAGAAGTTGTGGATGGATGGGTAGGGAGAGAGAGGTGAGGGGGCACCACATTTCTTAACCAGAAGATTCCTTCATCTCCTAGTAGGTCTTTCCAGGACTGCTGGTCCCCCTGGCATTAGCAGCTGACTATCCCCTCTGTCCAGCAATGTCTTGCAGGACAAAGACCAGCCTCACACCTGCTGCACTGGTCTCCATTTCTCTGTCCCAGCAATGCAACCACGAACTGACTGGGTAAGGCCCACCTGGCTGGAATGGAGGTTGGTGCTTCCCCCTCCTGACACCCTTTGCTCAGAGAGTGGGGCCTCTGTGCACCTTGTTCTGGCTTTCAGGGTAAGTCCAGGGCCATGCTCTCTTGC
Source organism: Cheracebus regulus (assembly GCA_963574635.1). Classification (NCBI taxonomy): domain Eukaryota; kingdom Metazoa; phylum Chordata; class Mammalia; order Primates; family Pitheciidae; genus Cheracebus; species Cheracebus regulus. The sequence continues at coordinate 25,948 of CAUYQU010050705.1, read as the reverse complement.
CCCTATTCCTAACCCCCTATACACTTCTGTGGCTAGGCTTTTCCCATCTTCTTTGTAGGTGATTCTACCTTCTACTCTTGGAATCGTAATCTTTCAGCAGTTCTGTTTTCTTTCTTCTTTCTCTGTCTACACTCCCAGCTTCATTTATCACTAGTAAGTTCAAATATGCAGTGCCAGGGGATTGGTGTGCACAGAGGCTGAACTTCAATTCTGAAGGCAATAAGGGAGAGGATTTTTGGAGAAAAAAAGAAGGATGAGAGACAGCAAGAGGAGAAAGCAGTTAAGTATTATTAGGATGGGATTTTTTTTTCATAAGATAAAATTTATTTTAGGTTGTAGGAAGCAGACAGTGAAGAGGAAGGGATTAATAATTCAAGAAATGGAAAAACTCATAGGGAAGTATTTGGGAGATTAAGAGAGCGAGACAGAGCACTGATGGAGTATGCACACTGAATAGGGAAGAGCTTGCTCTATAGAAGGGTGGTTATCAGAGAAATTATGGTAAAATTGGGATGTGAAGAGTAAGAGAGTCAAAGTTCTGACTTGAACCCTCAGCCTTGTGTATAAATAGAGAAATTGGTGTGTGTGTGTGTGTGTGTGTGTGTGTGTGTGTGTGAAAATCAGTGAGGAAGGAACCCTGAGAAAAGTGGAACAGGGAATTTTGGACTAGTGACTGGGAGGATGGTGACAGGAGGCAAAAAAAAAAAAAGAGTGTGAAGATAGGGGCTGACTTTGGACTGGAATCAACAGTACCTGGTTTTAGGGAGCAAGACAGGAGGTTGCAGCTTGGCCAGGTGGTGATGTTAGGAGGCTGAGGGGCCTGAGTACAAAAAGATGAGTGAAGACAATAAATATGCTGATGATAGGGTATACTGTCAACTATACTTAATTGCTTCCCCCTCTTGCTATCTCTCATCCTCTTTTTTTTCCTCTAAAGAATCCTCTCCCTCTTTGCCTTCTGACTTGAAGTTAAGCTTCTGTGCACGCCACTTCTCTGACACTGCATATTTGAACTATATGGAAAAATGAAAACTAAAAACATGCCTGAGGAATGGTGAGAATAGGAGGTTTGGATGGGACAGAGAGGTAAGGAAGAGGGAGGTCAGCTTTCCCTCAATGCTTATGTATTGTTCTCTATTCTCATTAGATTACCATTTCAGCCCCAATTTCACTAGTAGGTTGAAAGATGAACACTTGTGTGAATAACATCCAATTTAGTTGTCAGCTACTTCAACAGCACATTGTTGTTCCAGCCAACACAAACTTATATGGGAAAACAGACTTTTTAAGAGGGGAACTAACATGTCTTTCTGAGTAGAGTGAGAAAAAGGGTAGTATCTGCTGTCTGAAAGCAGTAATCTGGGAACCACAGTCTTTGGACTTCAGGTCAAGGGAGTGAGGGATACCCCTTAAAGGAAACAGAATGCTAAAGAATAACCTGGCCTAGCCGTATTTGCCATATTTGGTCTTACAGGTGTCTGATGCTGAAGTAATAAATTATTATGAAATTTGGTCTAACCTCTAACCCAGGACCTTGTGAGTGCTCAATTAGGAACCAAGAACTGATGGGAGGGAAATTGTCTACTTAGACCAATACAGTTCCCCATATCCAAATACAAACGGTGCCAGCCTTCAATTGTTTCTTTGCCTTTAGACAGCTGCCAAGTTTTGTCTCAGGAGGTCTTTATTTTCTTTCAAGAGTCCAAAAATCAATCACTTAATTCTTGGTGAGGTTAAGGTGGAAGATTAGAATGGATTAGAGTCGATTATAAACAGAATCCCTTCTGCTGTGCTTCCTGGGGACCAACAGAAGCCCGTGAGATGCCTCATTAAAACAATTACTCTCACAAGCCAGTGATAGGGTATCTACATTATCTATTGACCAGACCTGAGTCTACACTGAAACCAAGCCAGGGAAATTAAGAGAACAAAACAGGAAATAAAATGCCTAAAGGATCTCACAGATGCCAGATTGAATGCACATGGCTCACAAGCAATCTCTCTCTCTCTCATGTGCGTGTGCGTGTGTGTGTGTGTGTGTGTGTGTGTGTGTGTGTGTGTGTGTTTTACTTTAGATCAAGGCTGGCAAGGACCTTCAGCTTCTGGAACTGACCAGTCTAGATATTAATATTAGACCCACACTTTCTGAGCTAAAAGAATTAAAAACAATGATGGCGATGGTGAGAGGTGAAAGGAAATTTAACAACAAGCAAATGATAGAAGAGACAATTGGGCTAGAAGATACTGCTGGTGCCCTTTCCACACCCCGTGAAAATGCTGGGCCTCCACATTGTGATGAGTGGCACATCTGCCCTGTCGGCTCCTCTACCAGAGTAGTTTCTATATGAGGCATTCCTATTACTCGAAGAATGGCTAAGTGGTTCTTTGACGTGTGGTTTAAATGTTTGCCAGGTGCCAAGTGTGAACTGGGACTTGACAGCCTAAAGTCCCTACTGTGTGACCTCAGAATCATTTCAAGCTGTCTCTTTATCTTTTATAAATGTTATGTAAGCCAATAACACTGATAAGTAATTCTTTTTAACATTGTAAATCTTAGAATGCTACTTCATTTTTCAAGAATATTTCGGATTGGCCAAAGGCACTTGAGGTGAGCAGCTAGACATTTCCTGGGCTCATCTGGCGCCAAAATGTCATTCATGGCTGGGGTTATTTGGCGGCTGGATGAGACAGTGGTGAACTGCATCACGTGGGGGAAGTTATCCAGTGGCCGGCTAATGCTATCAAAGAGATGATTGGGAACTGTTTAGATGCAAAATCTGCAAGTATTCAAGTGGTTTTTAAAGAGGAAGGCCTGAAGTTGATTCAGATCCAAGACAATGGCACTGGGATCAGGAAAGAAGATCTAGATATTGTATGTGAGAGGTTCACTATGAGTAAACTGCAGTCTTTTGAGGATTTAGCCAGTATTTCCACTTATGGCTTTCGAAGTGAGGCTTTGGCCAGCATAAGCCACGTGGCTCATGTTACTATTACAAGGAAAACAGCTGATGGAAAGTGTGCATACAGAGCAAGTTACTCAGATGGAAAACCAAAAGCTCCTCCCAAACCATGTGCAGTCAAGGGACCCAGATCACGGTGGAGGACCTTTTTTACAACATAGCCACAAGAAGAAAAGCTTTATAAAATCCAAGTGAAGAATATGGGAAAATTTTAGTAGTTGTTATTAGGTATTCAATACACAATGCAGGCATTAGTTTCTCAGTTAAAAACAAGGAGAGACAGTAGCTGATGTTAGACAGTAGCCAATGCCTCAACCGTGGACAATATTCGCTCCATCTTTGGAAATGCTGTTAGTCAAGAACTGATAGAAATTGAGTATGAGGATAAAACCCTAGCCTTCAAAATGAATGGTTACATTTCAAATGCAAACTACTTGGTGAAGAAATACATCTTCTTACTCTTGATCAACCATCGTCTGGTAGAATCAACTTCCTTAAGAAAAGCCATGCAAATGGTGTATGCAGCATATTTGCCCAAACACACACATGCATTCCTATACCTCAGTTTAGAAATCAGTCCCCAGAATGTGGATGTTAATGTGTACCCCACAAAGCACGAAGTTCACTTCCTGCATGAGGAGAGCATCCTGGAGTGGGTGTAGCAGCACATCGAGAGCAAGCTCTTGGGCTGCAATTCCTCCAGGATGTCCTTCACCCAGACTTTGCCACCAGGACTCGCTGGCCCCTCTGGGGAGATGGTTAAATCCACAATAAGTCTGACTTCCCCTTCTACTTCTGGAAATAGTGACAAGGTCTATGCCCACCAGATGGTTTGTACAGATTCCTGAGAACAGAAGCTTGATGCATTTCTGCAGCCTGTGAGCAAACTGCTGTATAGTCAGCCCCCGACCATTGTCCCAGAATATAAGATAGATATTTCTAGTGGCAGGGCTAGGCAGCAAGATGAGGAGATGCTTGAATTCCCAGCCCCTGCTGAAGTGGCTGCCAAAAATCAGAGCCTGGAGGGGGATACAACAAAGGTGACTTCAGAAATGTCGGGGAAGAGATGACCCACTTCCAGCCCAGGCAATCCCAGAAAGAGACATTGGGAAGATTCTGATGCGGAAATGGTGGAGGATGATTCCCGAAAGGATGTGACTGCAGCCTGTACCCCGCCCCCTCCAGAGAAGGATCATTAACCTCACCAGTGTTTTGAGTCTCCAGGAAGAAATTAATGAGCGGGACATGAGATTCTCCAGGAGATATTGCATAACCACTCCTTCGTGGGCTGTGTGAATCCTCAGTGGGCCTTGGCACAGCATCAGACCAAGTTATACCTTCTCAACACCACCAAGCTTAGTGAAGAACTGTTCTACCAGATACTCATTTATGATTTTGCCAGTTTTGGTGTCCCGAGGCATCGGAGCCAGCACCGCTCTTTGACCTCACCATGCTTGCCTTAGATAGTCCAGAGAATGGCTGGACAGAGGAAGATGATCCCAAAGAAGGACTTGCTGAATACACTGTTGAGTTTCTGAAGAGGAAGGCTGACATGCTTGCAGACTATTTCTCTTTGGAAATTGATGAGGAAGAGAACCTGATTGGATTACCCCTTCTGATTGACAACTATGTGTCCCCTTTGGAGGGACTGCCTATTTTCATTCTTCGACTAGCTACTGAGGTGAATTGCGATGAAGAAAAGGAATGTTTTGAAAGCTTCAGTAAAGAATGCACTATGTTCTACTCCATCCAAAAGCAGTACATCTCTGGGGACTTGACCCTCTCAGGCCAGCAGAGTGAAGTGCCTGGCTCCATTCCAAACTCCTAGAAGTGGACTGTGAAACGCATTATCTATAAAGCCTTGTGCTCACACATTCTGTCTCCTAAACATTTCACAGAAGATGGTAATATCCTGCAGCTTGCTAACCTGCCTGATCTATACAAAGTCTTTGAGAGGTGTTAAATATGGTCATTTGTGCACTGTGGGATGTGTTGTTCATTCTTTGTATCTCAATGTTATTAGGAGCACTTAAGACTTATACTTGCTTTCTAACTGGTAGCGTTCCTTTATACATGGTGGATTGATTATAAATAAATAGTCAGATGTGTCCTAAAAAAATAAAGAATATTTCATAAAATGAGTGAATTATGGTTGAAATTAATGCAGTGTCAAAATTGGTATTTTAATCACATAGAAAGGCAGAACATGTAAAGTCATGACTCTCTGTGCTACTACAATATGATGTCCCAGCAAATATTTTTTTAAAATTTAATAAATATCGTATTCTTTCCCTCTCTGCTAGTACAATGGGTTCTGCTATTTTTTCCTTGGGATTTTAAATGTGGAATTTTTGCTTAGATTTATAGGATTAAAGACAGTATTAATTTTGCCCTAATACTTAGTTGTGCTTTATTTTTAACTCTCCTCTTTAAGAAATAAAAATTAGTAAGAGCAGAAATGAGACAGGGACATTCATTGGGTAATGCAGTCAGAGACTGAGTTACTAATGTAAGCCTTAGGAAGGCCCCTGAAGGCAAACATGAATTGCAGGGTAAATAGCAGTGCTGTCACATGTGGTTACCCACAGTTATTCTCCACTGAACTGGACCAGCCAGTTGATTTACAAAGGGCCTCTCCTACCCACAGGATTACAACTGAATTTCAGCTGTCAGAAGCACTGGATTTAGAATAACAAAACTTGGACCTCAACCCTAGCTCTATCATTGACTAGCTCAGTGAACTTTGGCCAGTTATATTTACCCCCTGAGTCTGCTGTCTTATCTGAAATAATAAGACCTGGACTTGACCTCTAGCTCTATCATTTACTAGCTCTGTGAACCTAGGATAGTTATTTTATCATCTGAGTCTGCTGTCCTGTCTGAAATGAGAATATTCCAGGGTCTTCTTAATTGGAACAGGAATCTTCTTGGGTTTTTAGAAAGATTAAATGAACTCACAAAGGGAGAACCACTCAACACCATGCCTGGTGCACAGTAGACATCAAATAAATATTAGAACATTTTCTTTTATTCCATTTTAATTAATAAAGGATGGCTTTTGAAAAATTATTTCTGGGAGTCACATTTCCAATTACTTATAGCTTAGGAAGAGATATCTATGCAAATCATTTTATAACAACTTCCAAAGCATTATCAATCATCATTATCCCAATGAAAAGAGATCTGACCCTGAGAATCTTCTGGTCAAGTTCCCTCATTTTATGGATAAGGAAATTGACCCAGAGAGGTTCTGTGAATCACCCAAGGTCGCACAGATACATGGTGGCAATGAGAACTGGAATCCAGGTCTCTTGCCTCACGCCCAGCGCTTCCTTCCTTTACCAAGCTGGCACTGTTTCTTATGTGCAACGTATGTGCACATGGCCAGGGTGCCTGTGCCTGTCAATCTGAAGGTTTAGGGGTGCTTGCACTTTTTCAGTCAGCTCACTGGTCTGAGCAAATGGCCAAACCTGGCATGTACCCAAATCCCTACGGAAAAAGGACTACTCAATCTGAGCAATAATTTATGGAGGAATTTATGGAGGAGCCAAGAGCTAACTTTGGAGCTAACCTAGATCTGATGTTATGCACTTATACTCATAGCCCACAGTGGTCTGACTGCGTCCTAAATAGTTCTACCCAATGGTGACAAATGAGAGTCTAGACATGATGGATGGAATCACAATAGTGAATTCTAAGTTTAGCATATACTACTTGTTCCCATAGACGTCTCCTCTTCAGGTTGGGCTTGCAGCTGAATCTTTAAAAGCAGATAATGTCATGTGGCATACTTCAGGGAATACTCCCCAGCCCCACTGATGGCCTGTATGGGATTCTGATGGAGGTCATTTGGAGCAATGGTTTCCAGAGGCCAGTCTGAAGGCTCATGCCAGGCTGGCTGGCTGTACATCTAGGGAGTCCTCTGAGGAGAGAGCTTTAAGAGAGCTTTACCCTCCCTGCCAGACTCCTTTCCTGGAGATTCTCTCTGTCAGCCTATGGGGAGGCTTGAGCATCTCTATTTTTCAAAAGCTTCTCCAATGCTTTGATATGCAGCTGTTGCACTACCTCAGGGTGGGAGGAATTGGCAGAGATTTAAGGGACTAGTATAAATGGCAGTGTAAGGGTTTCTAAGCCAAGAGCATCACCTCATGGAATAGATGTAATATAAGAGACAACAGTTAAGCATCACCACCTTAAGCTACTCCTCCCTGCAGAGTCAAACATAACCGCCCATCCACCAGAATCCAGCCTTATACCTTGAGTATACCTCTATTAAGTATTTCACTCTGCCATGTGAGGGTTCCTGTCTTTCTCCTTTACTAGATGCAGGCTCCTCGAGTTGAAAATGGAGACTGGCATATTCTTCAGTGACCCCTGTTCCTAGTGCTGTGTCTGGTGCATGGTAGCAGTAGCCTCATTTCTATCAGGAAGTGGCATCATCTCTGCTTTGACTTTAAGCAAAAGATGTTGATGTGTTTGGGGAGAAACTTACATCATTAAAAAGCTCAGAATTATTTTTCCAGGGAACTGGTCAGTCCCTGAACTCAATTTCTGTGAGACACATCCTAACCTGGTGACCAATAATAAACACTCACAGTGTCATCTCAGATGAGCCATGTGGCCTCTGGGCTGTCCACATGGCTTCATAACTCTCAGAGTGATTCAGCCAGTGGCTGTGTAACAAATACACGTGCTGATCTGGAAAGCAAAATGGGGCTAAAAGCTAGTAAGCCCACAAATCTATGATAAATTAGACCCTAAAACAACTGGGATACTTTGTGAAGTGTGTAGTCTTCTGAAGCAGATTCATCTTCAGCTGCTCTGAATTAATTTGGAGATTAATAAAACTGAAATTTCAGAATGAGAAAACAATGAAAGTGTCAGCTTCTGCTGACACCCAAAGAACTAAGTGCGTCAGCACGTTATTTGCCATGATCCAAGAGACAATTTTACTTTTTATTGAAATGAAAGATAGTGGCGGTCTCAGTTGAGCTTCAACTCTGTTCCTTGTTGGTTGGGGTTCAGACAAGTCTGGACAATGCTAGCCGACTCAGGACTGGATCTGCCAGAAGTCTGTGGGACTAAGAGTAGTCCTGGGGAGAATTTATCTCAGGGGAGGAAGAGACAGTCAGACTTGACTGCAAAGTGAAGCCTCAGCAGTGAGAATGTTTTGGACATCTTGTTGCCTCTCCTTCATATTTGTCTCCTGACCTAATCCTTATGAACTCATGTCTTGGTATATTGAGGGGAGAAGAAAGGGTGGGAATATGGTAGGATATAGTACATAACTATTGAAATATCTACACAGTGTCTATAAAGCTGCACCTGGTCCAGGCTGAAATGTAAAACTTTATCTTTGAAGCATTATTTGAATAGAGAAACTTTGTTCACAGCAATTCTAATGAAAACATGCTGTCTTCTCCAAATTCATTGCATCCTTCCATTGCTGGAAGTCCCTTATTCTTTCATTCTAACAGAATTCTCCCATCTACATAGTCTTGTCCTCGCCATTCTGTTCCATCAACTCCATTCTCCTTTGCACAGAGCTTTCACAACATGCATCTGGCATGGCATCTTTCTACCACAGCCCTCCCTTCTCCAAGGATGTGGTTCTTTTTCCTTGATTGCTTTACTCAAATTAATCCACCTACTTAGATTTTTTACATCATCTTATCAGAGAGGGGAGAGGCAAAGGAACTAAGTAGGGAGAAAAAAGAAAAAACTGAAAAAGGAAGAAAAAAACCTCAAAAAATTCACCTCATCACAGCTTTCAATAAAAATTCTGTAGAGCATGGGATCCAAGCAGCCCTTTTTTGATATCTCACTAAAGAGAAGAATGTAGTTTTTCACAGAGCCCCATATAATATTGGACAGGGTTTCTTGATGGTTCCTGTGCAAAAACAGGCCCAATGTAGGTAATGGTAGCATGTATGTGATGGTTGCCAGAGTATGTGTGAGGGGTGCATCGAGATGGCAGTGGCATATCATAGCAGAAGCATCTGATAACACTCTCTGAAAAAAAGCAGTACCAGGGAAAGGCAGTGGCCATGCCCAGTGGCAGCATCAGTGCCCTGTGGAGGTGAGGGCAATACTCATGAAAGAAGTGGTACTGATGAGAGAGAGAGAATCATTGTGGGCTCTGCCAGCAGACACAGGGCACCTTCACATGGTCCACATATACTGGAGGCCTTGACAGCAGACATCCCTGAGTGCCTCTGGAACAGAAGTTTACAAAGAGGACATACTCCCTGTGGTCAATAAAGGGAACTATTTGAAGCACATGTGAGATACCTGTAAGAGCTGGAGGATTAGTGTTGGAGCTGGTGATGCTATAAAGCAAATAGCAAAAGACTATACTAATGTGACCGTGTTTTTTCTGTTTTATGCTCTTCCAGAGAATAACACAATCCAGGAATGAAGACACATGGCTTAAAGACTCAAAGATCACTTATTACAAAAAGTTACAGTATGCAATCCAAACTGACATGCTTATATCCAAGTTTTCATAGCAAACTCTAGGCAAGAAGTACCTCTTTTTAATTTGAATTATTTTTGGAAGTCTCCATAAATCTATGACCAGAAACCCTATATTATGTGTGTGTCTACTCCCTGGTTCAGTGTTTTCTTACATGTAACATATGGAATACATGCCCTCCATTTAGTCCCTTAAAGCCACACTTCCACCCTTTAGATTTTGAGTGCTTGAGAATTAGATGGATTTATTATAGTATTTGTGCTGTAACAACTATATAATCGGGAACAGATTTCTATCATTGGCTTATATTTCTTTGGCTAAAGATGGAATGATGGATGCATAAATATATGCAGACAAATATGGTTTAATATTTTTCTACAGTATCTCTGAAGTAGCTAATAACATCAAATTAGGCAGCCATTGGAAAGATATTTCCTCAGTCTTCATTCTTTAAGTATCACTGGCATTATAGAAAAATAAAAAAGAATATTAGAGTAGAAATCAATAGATTTATATCTGCAAATCACTATGTATACTCAAACATGTTTCTTCATTTCTCCCTAGCTCAACTCTCATCCATATAATCGGAGAATTGGACTGTCAGTTTAATCCCTTTGGTTCTAAATTTTTATGATTCTGCTTTTCTTCTGTTGCTTTAATTGGAAAGAACAATGGTTTTTCAACTTCTTAAACCAGTGATTCCCTTAATTCATATGATGAATGGATTATCCTTAACACATTCAGCAAATAAAGGCAGAAGTTCTGTGAATGAAGTGTGGATGGGAGGGGAGTTGACAATTCCTTGACTCTCCTCAATTTCTTGCTGATCCCTTGAGTGTTTCTTCTATGCCAATTTATAAACCATTTTGCTAGGGAAGTGGGAACTAAAGAATTTGAAACTAGATGCCTCTGAGGTGATAAAGTAAAAGCTAAATATTGAATGCATCCCAAAATTGAAACAACTGTAGTTCTGGTTAGTTCAGGAGTCAGCTAGGAAGAACATAAAAGTTTCAGAGAGATTCTCAACAGGGAAGGGGCTGATTCCACAAAACACCAGTTTTCTTTCTATGATTTCAAGACCAAATTTAGTAAAACCTTTATGTCAATTTCTCATTTGTTTGAAAAATGAAGACACAGAGGGGAGCATTCCTGAAGGAATTTTGAACAGACAAACTTAAATCAGACTCATAGAAAGAAAAATTCATTTAAAATTTTTTCAAGTAGGATGATGCAGTGACACATCAATAACAAATGCCTCTAGCCACATGTTTAAATGATGGCTTGGAATCTATCCCCATCGCCTTCCCTCTCCATTTCAAAATAAATGGCAAATCAGGTTGAGTGAGAAATGTCATCTGTGCTTTTCCCATTCTTCTTCAATTCAGAAATGAAAATGATGTTGATATTTTATTTTGGTCACCTTTTGTTAGAATCCTAACTGCCATCCATCATGTCCTTTAAAAATATTAGCAATTCCTTTTGACCTAGTAGAAGACTGAGTTTCAAATTGACTCACTGATGAGGGTAAGTGATAAACTATGCTACTTTTCAGCTATTTTAGGTAAGGCCTATTCTTGACATAACTCTGATGGATGGTAGTAAAACACACCATGGGCAAAAGCAAAAAGGAGGCAATTTGAAAAAGTAATCATGATATTTTCTCCACCTTCCCCTCTCACCTACCTCCCCACAAGAGAATGTATGTCAGAGAGACCTTCAATGTGAAATTTACAATTGTTCCTTTATTTAGCACAGCTCAAGGCTGTAACTGACTGTATCACAAAGGACTCTTAAGGAAAATTTGTTGAAATACTTATTGAAAGTAAAGAATAAAGAATAGGAAAAAAAAAAACTTCTTCAAAGTGATGTCATTTCCTGCAAATGAGAGTTACTGTCTCTTTATTCCTCATCTATTCTTAATTTATCCTATCTCATCCTCAGCTTTGCTTAAAGAGAATAAGATTGTGTTAATTCAGATTTTAGTTATAAATTTCTCCATAGTAAAAAAAATTAAAAATCAAAGATTTCTCTGCATAATTTTTCACACATCATTTTGTTTATTCATCCAAACATTAAGAATTTATGGGTCGGGCGTGGTGGCTCACGCCTGTAATCCAAGCACTTTGGAGGCCAAGGCAGGCCGATCGCCTGAGGTTGGGAGTTCAAGACCAGCCTGACCAACATGGTGAAACTCCATCTTTAAAAAAAAAAAAAAATTAAAAAATTAAAAGAATTTGTGAAGTTCCTATGTAGTAAGAACTATTAAGTGGTGGAGAGAAAACAAGTGAGTAATACAAGAATCTGCTCTGTGTTAGTTTGTTTGCACTGCTATAATGAAACATCTGAAGATGGGCAATTTATTTGAAAAAGAGGTTTATTTTGCCTCAGGGGTCTGCAGGCTGTATGAGATGCGTGGCACTAGCATATGATCCTAATGAGGCCCCAGGAAGCTTTCAATTGTGGTGGAAGGCAAAGGGAGAGCCAGTGCTGGTTGGAGAGGGGACAAGAAAGAGAGGTCAGAGGTGTCAGGCTCTTTACACAATCAGCTGTCATGTGAACTCAGAGCTATAACTCCCTCATTACCATGAGGATGTCACCAAACCATTCATGAGGGACTCGTCCCCATAACTTAAATGCCTCTCACTAGGCCTCACCTCCAGTAGTGGGAATGACATTTCAACATGAGATCTGAAGGGAATGAACATCCACACCATATCACTCCCCTTAAGAAGCCCAGTGTTTTATTTTTCTGCATTAAAATCACAGCTTGGGTCTAAATACAGTTGTCTCTAAACTGAATGCATTATCAACAACAGGAAGCTAAAAGTAAAAAAGATAACCTAGGACTTAATAGCAGAAATACAATGAGAGAAAGATCAGCGAATTCTTAGTGTTCTGTTATAACCCAGTTGCTTATCATTATACTCTCTCATTCTCTCCTATCTCATCTGGATAGGAAGTGCAGTGCCTTTGTATCAGGCCGTATCCTCCTTTCTAATACTAATGGCAGACATAAGCAGTGATTTGGGCAGAAGCAGATCACTGGTCCTTCTTCTTTTTACCTAGTGCTGTATGAAATGTAAATCTGAATTTTGAAAAAAAAAAATTCTAAAAAGCAAAGAGAACTTTTAATTTCCTTGAAAAATTTCTTCTTCTTCCATTTTTACATAAGACAATGTAGTGGGGATTGTTTTTATGTCTAGCTAATTTAATTCTGTCAATGTCACTGTGAGGGAGAGATTATTGATACTGAGATTCAAACAATTGGGTAATTTACAGGAGGAAGAATGTGGCAGCAAACACATAGTTTGTTTGCAGATTATAATAGAGACTCTGAAATTTGGTTTGTTAAATGATGTGTGTTTATTATTCAAAATAATAAATACCTTATTTGTTAGAAGTGTTTATTAGAAAATGTTTGCTCTTAACATATTTTGTCAAGATAGGAATTTTAGTAGTATCAAGAGACATCATAAAATATTTTATCTTAATTTATCCTATAAATAGCTATAAACAATTATTTATATAGAATGTGTGTTCAGGTTGGTCAAGAATTGGTGGTAGAGTAGGAGAAAGGAGGGAACAGAATGAAATAGTTACAGAATCATGTAATTCATCTATTTAAGAATATGTAGATATGAAATCATAGATTGTTTATCTCAGCACAACTGGAGGAGGATTGCAGGGACTCTTCCACTTAAGGAAGCTCAAATATATCAACTATTTATCATGAATTTATTCACCTGCTATGGTCTAAATGTGTCCCTCAAAAAGGCTTTGTCCTCAGCATAATAGTATTAGGAGATGGGGCCTTTTGAGAGGTGTTTAGGTTATAAGGGCTCTGTCCTAAAAAAAATGGAATAATGCCTTAAAAGGGGGTTGTGGGGGTGGGTTTCCTTTCTGTTGCCCTTCAACCTTCCTCTATGTGAAGATGCAGCAGGAAAGCCTTCACCAGAGGCTTGTGTCTGGATCTTTGACTTTGCAGCCTCCAAAAGTTTGAGAGACTAAATTTTTGTTATTTATAAATTACCCAGTTTGTGGTATTTTGTTATGGCAGTACAAATGGACTAAGACATAATGCTATAGAGTCCACTGGAGCATCTAAATGGAATGAGTTAACTTTTCAGTGCAGATGAACAGAAGCACAGCAAAAACAGCATGCCCACTTCTAAATAACTACACTGCTTCACAAGTAATACAGGTATCTCACAACAAAGCATTCCCAATTCTTCCCTCCTGTTCCTTATTATATTGCTGTCATTCATTGCACTTATCCATAAACTATGCTCACCTAGTATATTGTTGCTGTTATTATTTTGAACTGTTATCTTTTAGATCAATTAAAATCAATAAAAATGAAAGATTTCATGTTACCTCCATTTCTTCTCTAATATTCTTCCTTTCTTTGCATATAAATAGATTTTTGTCTATAGTATTTTCCTTCCCTCTGAAAAACTTCTTTAAACACTTCTTATAAGGCAGGTCTTCTAGAGACCAATTCCTCCAATTCCTTCAATGTTTGTTTGAGAAAGTGTTTATTTCTCCTTCACTTTTGAAAAATAACCCAATTCAGAAATGTTTGTGGTAGTTTGGTTTTCTTTAAACACTTTGACTATCTCATTCCACTTCCTTTTTGTTTGCACACTTTTTGAATGGAAGTCCATTGTAATTCTTATCCTCATTCCTCTATAAGTTAGGTGTTTTTCTTCTGTCTTCTTTTGAGATTTTTCTCTTTGTCTTTGATTTTATGCAGTTTTAATATAATAGGCTTAAGAATTTTTTTTGGTATTTGTTCTGCTGCTTCTCCTCTGAGATTCTTGAATGTTGGAAACAGGTTTATGACATCAGGAAGAATCCACACCGAGAAGTGGATCACTCAGCAAGGCTAGTTTACTTTCTGCAGAAAGGGTGCAACTCACCAGCAGTCTTGCCATGAGAGCACATCTGAACAAAGGAGACAGGCACACTTATACCTTTCATAACCTGACACAATCACCCCACTGCTGTGTCCAGTTTCCATAGGCTGGAATGGAACCTCACATTCTATGCTTAACCCGACTGGCTAAAAACTTGAAAATTTCCTGAATAGATAAGGGGGAAAGAAGATGAGGAAGAAGACAAGGAAGAAGAGGAAGCTAGTCAGGAGAAGGTCAGGAGAGTTTCCAAACAAGGAATGGCATGCACCAGGGTTTGGAGCCTGCCCAGTTCTGTTCAGATATGCCAGAGTGAGTCAATGTAGCTGATGTAAGATGTAACTGATTTAGAGAATATATATACATGGGTATATGTTTATGCTAACAGCAGATAATGGCCATAGAGCAAAATATTGTAACTCCTTATAATGTAGTCTAAGATATAAACTTTGAAGAAGAACTTTCCCGTCTCTCACAATTCCCTTCTGTTTTTTATTTCATATTTCTTCTTCAAACTTACCTAATAGGTCATTAGGTAATTCTCGCTTCATTGTTTCATTGTTCAGCTTGGTCTTCCAACAGAAGTAATTTCTCTGGATAGGGTGGAGGAGAAGTTGGAGATAGGTTAGCGAGGGTAGTATTAACAAGCCTTTGCATGAGTCCTTGAACACAGGATATAACACAACATCCTACAAAAAGAAGTATACCTAATACCGCTGCCAAGGAAGTGAGGACTGATGCCAGTATCCTTCCATCTGCCAAACCAGTTCTCTAGCCAGTTTGAAATGGCTTGAATCTTTGACTAGGTCATTAGATTGGGCCATAAGTCCCTGTAAGATTCTTGTGATATCTGGAGCTGTGTTATTTGGAATCAAAGTGTAGCATTAGGTCTTCATCATTACGCAAACACCACCCTTTTTACCTAACATCATGTTGAGCAATCCTGTTTTCCCATGCCATTTGGTGGGTATACCTTAACTGTTCTGTGATTCCCTTATCACAAGGATCCTTGGTATAGTTAACAAATCATTGTCAATTATAATAAATATAATCCCTAATCTACATATTTATTTATTGTCACCCACCAGAATAGTGTTGATTCAAATCCAGCAGCTATATGATCTCTGGCTTTAAATTCATTTGGAACTCCTCTTAGGACTCCAATTGCATCTAAGTACACATGAGAATCAAAGGACCCATATGGGGCTCCTCTTGTATGTCGTTGGTGGGTTTTCTCTGTCTTTGGTTGATGAAATGCCAAGGTAAAAGGGGTAACCAATTTGACTAGAGTGCAAGTACCACTCTAGTTATTTGGCAGAGTGTCCAGTAAGGGTCTCCCACAATACCACCTTATATCCGCTGGGGGATAGCTGGTGGAAGACTGATGGATTAGCTCTTGAAAATGCCTTACTTCACTGCATCCTGTGAAATTTCCAAGAAATGTTGAGTTCTCCTTCTGCCATTAGAGGCACAAGGGGAGCCCTACCTTGGAAGATGGAGGTTGAATGGCCCTCAGGGCCTGACCTGTAGGATGTTGGACCTCAAGATATAGTAGAGAGAGAGCTTGGCGCAGTCCATTGTTCTAGGTGGTAAAATCTTGAAAGAGAGCTATCACACATTCCAGGTCTGTCTGCTGAGAGGACCACTTCAGTGGGAAGGGGATAATCTGGGCTTCTGGCCTGCCATGCACACAAGTGTAACAGTTGCTTTCATTTAGCATGGGGACGGAATATTTAATCCATTCTAACCAGGCATTTGCTATTTGATACCCTGTCTCAACAGCTAAGGTTTGTTTCAGATCATTTATCTACACTACCGATACCTTTGTTTTATCATTAGGTGTGGGAATAATTTGAACAGGTGATGTTTGATCTAAGGCTAAAATGGCTGGTGTTGGAGAAGGGGAAGGTGGAAGAGAGAGACGGCATATTTCAAACATACCTACAGGATCTTTCCTGTTTACATTTGCCCCAGTGATGTAAAGGCTATTTATAACAGCTTTACTATCCATAATTGTAGAAGTAGTGATAGAAATGAGGACAGGATTGCATTGGTAAATTTTGCAATCAGGAGAAGAGGTCACTTTAGTGAAGTAGAGGCTAGATCTGAGATCAGTACAGATTCCTCCTGCAGAGGTCCAGCCTCTATACTGAGTATTCCATAAGGCATTGTCCCAGCTATTGCACGGCTGCCAGTCAGTAGAGACAAGGAATCGATGCCTGGGCTGTAACTTGTTGCATTGATGAGCACTGGAAACTGCCAAATCGGTCAGGTGGCTGAGGCATAAGTGTTTCTCTGAGGAAGTTAACCGTTTTTGAATATATAAGTTTCCACAAGGCATTACTAGGCAAGCATCAAGGGTTATAACTTGAGGGGAATCTGATCTAGTTATATTAATGATAAAATGAGGAGTAGCAAAAGGAAGGAAAGAAAAATAGAAGTAGAAATACATCAAATTTTTCTTCATTTTAACTTGCTAGGGTTTGGTCTGGGAACAGCTGAAGGAGCGGCCACCTTCTTGACTCGAGTATGATAGACCATCCCTTTTCGGCTGTGCAGACACAGTCTCGGTGGTCAGCAGCACAAGATAGGATCCCTTCCAAGCCGGCTCAAGCTTCCCTCCTTCCCATCCTTTAATGAAGACATGCTCTCCAGGCCAGTGTTGGTGTACTGGAAATTCCAAGGGTGGTGCCTGTGCTAAAAGACCTCTGATTTTAAGAGGAGAAGGTGGAAGAGAGACCAAGTATATAATTTTTAAGAAACTGATCTTTGGTTTCAAATGTAGGAACATCAACTGAGGAATGTAAGTAACGTAGTCCATATAGCATCTCATATGGAGGTAAACCTGTGTCTTTCCGGGGAGCCATTCTGATCTTTAATAAGGCAATGGGAAGGCATTTGGTCCACAGTAACTGGGTTTCTAAAATTGACTTAGTTAAATGATTTTTAAGTGACTGATTCAGTCTTTCTACTCTCCCTGAGGTGGAAGGATGCCAAGGAATATGATATTCCCATTCTATGTCTAATGTCTGGGCCAGTTTCTTAATGATATCTGAGGTAAAGTGAGTTCCATTGTCTGAGTCAATGTTATTTATTAATCCAAATCTGGGTAAAATATGCTCAACTAAGGCCTTTACTACATTATTAGCAGTAGCTTTCAAGAAAAGAATAGCTTCTACCCAAAGAGTGAGATAATGAACTATCACCAATAGGTGTCTTAATCAGTCTACTGGTGGCATCTCAGTGTAACCCACTTGTACACTTTGGAATGGCCTTAACTCCGGAGTTCTCCCACCCAGAAGTAATTTCTTCAGAGTCTGCATATTTGTCTTCTTGCAGATGAAATATCCATCTGTGACTTGCCTGGCCAGAGTATAAATTCTAATACATCTATAGACCCTAAGAACTGCATTACACAAGGCCTGGGAGCCCCAGTGTGTTCCTGGGTGCAGATGAGATAAGACTTCTCTCACAAGGGACTTAGAGAGCATTTCCTTCTGGTCCAGGATAATACATTTCCTATCTGCATTTTCCTTAGCTCCAATTTCTGTCAGTTTGTCCTTCTCAGTAGAAGAGAAAATGCAAACTATTTTAGGAGAAAGAAGGCAGGAAGTTAGATGAAACATTGGCTCAGCAGCCACAGCTGCCTTTCTGGCCCCCTGGTCTGCAAGGTTGTTTCCCCGACTTTCAAATGAAGAATCGTGTTGATGTCCAGGGACATGTACAACAGCTAGTTCTTCTGCTAATTGGAAATTGTTCAATAAACAACCAATGCTTCATGAGCAAGTTCTCCTCAGATCTCTTTCTGCCCAAATTTTTCCAAATGTATATACGACTCCAAAGCCATACTTAGAGTCTGTATGAATGGTTCCTATTTTATTTTCTAAGTATTTCAAAACTCAACTAAGGGCAAATAATTCATAAACTTGGGCAGAGTGACTATTGGGTAATCGCCCTGATTCAATTTCTTCAAGGGTCTCTCCATCCACCACTGAGTACCCATTAGGTTGTTTCCCATCAAACATCTGTGAGGACCCATCTATGAATAAATGCTGTCCAGTCTTATAAGGGGTCTCAGAAAAATCTGATTGGAACTTTGTATGGTACTTAATAAATGTTCTGTCTGTAACAACAAATTTCCAGTTAAGAAACCACAGGGTTGAGTGAGCTATCAGTTCTTATGGTTAAGTCATCTCTTTCTAGCAGAATGGCCTCATACTTTAGAATTCTAGAATTGGTAAGCCATCTTCCTGCCTTTTGATTTAAAATAGCTTTAATAGCTTTAACTTGATGGGACGTACTCACAATCAAGTACCCTCCCAAGACAATTTTTCTGCTTTCTTCTACTGATATGGCAGTAGCTGCCACAGACTGGATACACTGAGGCTACCCACTGACAACTGGATTCAAGATTTTAGCCAGAAAGGCAACTGGCTGTCAGCGACAGTTCTTGGGTGAGCACCCCCAGGGCTACTTCATTACCCACATTCATAAAAAGATGGAAAGGTTTCTCTAAGGAGGGTAAGGCCAGGACAGGGGCAGACACTAAATGTGCCTTTAGTTCATTCGCTTGCTCTATCTCATCAGAGGACCATATAAGTGAGTCTTATTCTCTTTTAAGTTAGTTTTTCATGTAACAATTTACTTCTTAACACATAGGAGTCAATCCATCATCTGCAATATCCAATTAGCCCTAAGAACTTTCTGAGCTCCTGTTTTGTTTCAGGTAAGGGTAAACACACAATCCCTTCAACTCATTCAGGCCCAATCCTTCTTTTGCCTGCACTAATTAGATGACCTAAATATCTAACTTCTGGTTAAACATATTGAAGCTTTTCCTTTGAAACCTGTATGCCCTTTGAATGCAGGTGATTTTAAAAGTATATGGAATACTCACTCACCTTTTCTACATCCTCACCAGATATAAGAATACCATCCTTGTACCAAATTAGATGTAATTGTGTTGGGATCTACACTTCTCTAATTATTTTATCTAGAGCATGATTAAAGATATTTGGTGAGTCTGCAAACCTTTGGGGTAATATGGTCCCTCGGTACCATTGTTTTTGGCCTGTGTGAGGATCCTCCTGTTTGAAGGCAAACAGATCTCAGCTGTTTTCAGCCAGAAGGGATGCCCAAAAGGCATCCTTCAAATCTGTAACAGTAAACCATTGATGACTATAGGGAATTTAGCTAAGAATAGTATATGGGTTTGACATAGTTGGATGAGTGGTTTGCACTATTTCATTTATGGCTCTATGATCTTGTACTAATGAATAGGATCCATCAGGCTTTCTGACAGCCAAGATAGGGGTGTTATATGAAGACATACAAGGGCTTTTAGAGATTCGGGAGAATCTGGAGCCTCCGTCGATTTCCTTCTCTTGACCATACATCAGGGTGAATTTTCCTTTCATCTACAGTAGTCAACAAGTGTAGAGAGGGAAAGAATCCCCTAGGCCCTCTACCTGTAGTCCTAGGCCTAACTTCAGCATCAAGTCTCTCCCTAATAAGTTAGTACCTGCTTCAGGGATTAGCAAAAATTGAATATCAGTCATTTGATCTTTATATCTTACCTCTGTGTTTTCTAAAATGTTGGCCTTGAATTCTTCCCCCTTTACCCCAGATACTAATAATTCTTCGGAAGAGCAATTTAAGCCATTTGGAGAGAAGTATAAGGAAAAACGGATCACCCCAGAATCTATAAGAAACGTTATTTGTTCATAGTTTGGTCCCACATCCAAATTTATCAAGGGCTTTTGGTGGGACTCAAGATGGGAAAGAAAGAGCCCCTAATGCCCCTATTCTTCTTCTCCAAAAGCTGGCACGAGTGGAATAACTTCCTCTGTGGCATCTGTTTCAGGGCATTTTCTCTTAAAATGGCCTGTTTTTCCAGAATTGTAACATCCATCCAGCCCACGTTCTCTTCCTAGTCCAGGACCCTTCTGCTTTTGCTTATCCTCATCTGCTTTGTATTTCCACCTTTTACAACACATACCATAATCCTCCCATGTCCCATTTTGACCTTGCCCTCTCTCTCTCTGTGAATCCACATTTCTGGGCACGGGTTGGAATTCTGTTCTTGGCATAGTCTTCTCAGGGTGAGTTCTTTCCCAAAGGCAAAGAAAATCTTTGCTTTTTTTTTTTTTTTTTTTTTGTCTCTCTTCATCTCTTTTCACATATGCTTTCTGTGCTTCTTCTAAAAGTTCTTCAATTGACCGGTTCTTCCATCTCTCTATCTTCTGCAGCTTCCTAGCAATGTCAGGCCAACTATTTGTAACAAAATGTAATTTTAGCACGCCTTGCCCTAGAGGGCTATCTGGATCTAAAGTCATCATACTTCCTCATTTTCTCTCTCAGTCTGTCTAAAAACTGCATGGGTCCTTCATCTTTCTCCTGTTACACATCAAAGGCCCTAGTAAGGTTTTGAGGTCTGGGTGCTGACTCTTTAATTCCTCTTATAATTAGCTCATGCAAGTCTTTCATGTTCTCTCTGTGGGCAGCGTTGTTATTATCCTAGTGGGGGTCCTGAGCAGGGAATTTGGTGTCTGCCGCCAGGCTATCTTGGTCAGCAGGGTGATCCTGTTCCCAAGCTGCCATTGCAGCCCTGTGTATCATATTTTGTTCCTCTTTCCAGACGAGAATACCTAAGATCGACATTAACTCACTCCAGGTATATAGTTGGGGACATAAAAACTGATCAATTTGCCCTGTCACTCCTTCCAGATCATCCAGCGGGGTTTAAGCTTTTTCTTTAGGCCACGGACCTCAGAAGCGGTTAAAGGAGCATTTACATGCCATGGTACTCCCACCTTGTGGAACTTCTCTCAATGGAAAGAGCTGAAAACTGTTAGGAAATGGGAAGTTCTGAATGTCTCTTTTACATGTTCTTTTTCATTCTGGAGTCCTCTGCCAGAGGAAGAGCTTTTGGATGGGCAGTGGCAAAGATCAAGTCCTTCGGTTGATAACTCCTCAGGATCCCATACAGGAATCCCTACCTCTGCCCTTGGGATGATGGCTTGAGGGAAGGGCACAAGTGGAGCAACCAGAGGCGGGACTACAGCCTGCGGCGGGGTGGGGGGGGCGCGGGGCTACCGTCTGTGGAGGTGGACTTCTGTCTGCCACCACTTGGCGGGTGCATTAGGAGTTAGAAACGGGGGAAGATTATTTAAAGGGTCCCATCGGCTGTTTTCTCTTTCTAACTTCTTGGCCACACCTATTTTTTGTTTTAAGTCTTTAAAGGGGCACAGAGAAACAGGCCCTGGCTGCTAGCATAGGGGACACTTTATTTCTTCTGAGGACACAAACTCTTGTTGTTAACATACATTATTAAGAGTTGGCAGAACCAGTCTTCATCTGAGCCAAATTTTGGCCAGAAAACAGCAGGGTTTAAGATTGGCCCCTGGGTCCAAAGAAAGCAACAACATTTGATCATCAGTTGCTTTTTCTTATGTTTGGTCCTTTCATTCTCTTTCCAGTACTTCAGCATTAGTCCTAATGGACTATCCGGAGGGATTCAATCTCTCTCATCTCACTTGTTTCTTGCCTTACCTCCTGTTTCAGACTTACTAGAAGTATTTCCCATATTGGGTGCTAAATAGACTTAATACCGCCCCCCCACCCCAAACCAGAGAAAAAAATCTCTTTCAGGAGATTCAATCCCCTAGATCTCCCAGACCAGAGATGTCTGATCTGCCTGTTTCCGTGAAGCCCAATCCCCCAGATCCTCCAGATCAGGGATGTCTCACCTATCCTGTCCTCAGTGGCTTGCTATGGCTCAATTTCTTACACCAGAAAAGTCATGCCTGTATCCTTTTCCCTGGAAGATAACAATTCTCCCTTCCATTTTCCCTCTTGAGGGTTATATACACTCGTTCCACATTCACTTGGTCTTAACTGTAACTATTCACTAACACACACATTCCCTTCAAGAGTTGACCACCAAGGAAGTACTTTGCTGCCCTCTTGAGACTTTTCCTGCTTTGGCTTGTGCACATGGTCTCACCGTGGTCTTGCAAGTCTCTCCTTCTACCCTGCATTGCTGAGAATCCAAATATGTTCCTCACACTGGCTAAGTCCTGGCTGTCTCTTCTGGGGCCACCGCAATAGTGTGGCAGGGAGCCTCCCCACAAGAGAGGAACAAGGACTGCCCCAGAGGGGAAATGGAATCCTCATTCAGGCCACCAAATCGTTGGAAACAAGTTTATAACTTTGGGAAGAATCCACACTGAGACAATGAATTGCTCAGCAAGGCTAGTTTACTTTCTGCAGAAAGGGTACAACTCACCAGCAGTCTTGCCATGCGAGCACACCTGAACAAAGGAGACAGGCACACTTATACCTTTCATAACCTGACATAATTGCCCCACTGCTGTGTCCAGTTTCCATAGGCCAGAACAGAACCTCACATTCTATGCTTGTCCCGACTGGCTAAAAACTTGAAAATTTCCTGAATAGATAAGAGGGAAAGAAGATGAAGAAGAAGACAAGGAAGAAAAGGAAGCTAGTCAGGAGAAGGTCAGGAGAGTTTCCAAACCCTGGCATGCACCAGGGTTTGGAGCTTGCCCAGTTCTGTTCAGACATGCCAGAGTGAGTCAAGGTAGCTGATATAAGATGTAACTGATTTAGAGAATATATATACATGGGTATATGTTTATGCTAATAGTGGATAATGTCCATAGAGCACATGGCCTTATAATGTAGTCTAAGATATAAACTTTGAACAAGAAGTTTCCCATCTCTCACACTGAATCTGTAGTTTGGTGTTTTTTACTTCAAATATTTCTTCCTCACTTCCTTCTTTTGGTATTCCCATTTTATGTACCTTTTGTGATTGTCATAGTTATTGGATATTCCATTCCATTATTTTTCTCATTCTTTTTTCTATTTGCTTTTCAGTTTGAAAAGTTTTTATTAACCTATCTTTGAATTCACTGATTCTTTCCTCCATGTTGTTCAGTCTATGAATAGGTCCATCAAAAGTATTCTTCTCTTACTTTTATAGTGTGTTTTACCTCTAGCATTTTGTCATGCCACACTATGCCAAATGTCACACCCAGGGTCCAGTTTCAGTCCATGCTGAGGTCCAAAGGGTACTACTGGTAGGTGGCAGATAGCTGATAGAACAATTGGAGGTGCTGCAGGCAGGTGAAATGTAGTTGTATTCAGCAGCTTTCTCATCAGCAGCTCTCACACTGTCCGCCTTTATCTCAGCTGTCTGCTGTAGCCCTGTGGCTCCTCTCAGCAGCCGGCTGTGTGGCTCCTGCCACCCCCACTGCCCCCACGTCTGCAGCTGCACTCTCTGGCCTGAAAGGCCAGCTCTCTCTTACAGGATCAACAGCTTAACTCTTTCCCTCTGGGCACAAGTCAGTTCCTGGCTCTCCACTGCCTGCCTTTAAGGTAACCGCATGAGCCCCATGCACAGCATCAGCAGGAGAGTTATACCTTTTACAGACAATGGTAGCTTAGAGCTTAGTGTGAGCTTACACAAACAAGTGGAGTTATACACCAGCACTCCAAACTCACTGAGTCACTCTGGCCCAGATGTCTGCCTCGGCCTATTCCTGACCAAAGCATATCCACATACTTTACACATTCTCTTTTGATTCTTTCTCAGACTTTCTTCTTTCTACTTACATTACCCATTTTTTCTTGTATGTTATCCACTTTATCCATTAGAGGCCTAAACATATCAATTATAATTATTAAAATTTCTGGTGTGATAATTCTGAAATCTCAGCCATATCTAGTCTGCTTATGAAGTTTGCTTTGTCTCTCAAGACTATTTTTGCCTTTCAGCATGTCTTGTAAATTTTTGTTGAAAGCTGGACCTGATGTATAGGTGAACAAAACAGAAGTAAATAGACCTTCAGTGTGACGTTTTATGTATCTGGGTAGCAGTTAAACTGTGTTTACTGTTTGTTGTAGTTGCATGTGTTAGCAGCTAAAATGTTCTCTAGTGTCTTTTTTGTCTTTTCTGTTGATTCTGAGTTTCCTTAGAGACTTCTTCTTAAATAGGATCTGAGGCTTGCACTTCTTTTAGCTGTAATCTTCTGTGATTATACAGAAGCCCAATTAATGTGGTGGTAATATATGGGGGAAAGGAAGGATTCCATAATTGTATGATTAGGTTTCTTTTAGTGAGCTTGTGTCCTTGGGTTATGCCTTCACAAATGCTTGTCATTTATTCCCTTTCCCCAGCTTAGGTGAAACAGAAAAGTGAAAGGAGACTAGAGTTGTATATTTCCTTTTGCCCAGGTCAGTTAGGCTGTGGCAAGACCCAGGTAGGTAGGATCTGGTTAAACAGCTTCCTTTGAGGGTAGGCCTTTGTTAAGAACAGAGCATTCTGGGCTTATTTAAAAATGGTTACTTATCCCCTACCCCTACAACAAACATGATAAATTTTTCTCTGATATTTACCTTTCTCTCTCAGGCTAGTTCCATGCTTAGTCTCTATCAATTAGCCAAATACCATTTAATTGTTTTTAATAGGCTCCCACAGTGGCTTCTGATTTCAATAAGCTGTGGTTCTCAGTATTTTGTCTCTCCAGTTTTCAGGGCAGTGGTTTGCCATGTGACCTCAATTCTCTGATACATCAATTAAGCATCACTGTTTTTTAGTTTGTTCAGCTTTACCTTGTGACAATAGAGTGATGGCTTCCAAATCTTTTACATGTCAGACCAGAAACCAGAAGTTTCCAAATTTTCAACTTTGTAATCTATCTGCCTACCTATTCTGATCTGAGATATATGTTGGAAATGATTTTTTTTAACAGTTTGTAATTTGCTTTATTGTCTATAGTGTTTTAATTACAATTTTAAGTAACTAAATTTATAGACTTTTAATCATATTGCATCTAGATTTTGAATCATATTTAGAAAGTTTTTAATCATTCTTGAATTAAAAATAAATTTGTCAATATTCTATATTAGAAATATGAATAGTTTTATTTTTATCTTCAGAGAGATGATTCATTTGGGGTTTATCCTAGTACATGATTTGAGGTATGGAATTAATTTTTATCTTTTCCATAATGACTATTCTGTTGTTTTAATACAAATTATTAAGTAGTTCACCTTTAACTGAGTGAATTGAGATTCAATCTATTCCTATAGTAAGTTTCCAGATGTGCTTGGGTCTATTTCTGGATTTTGTGTTCTGTTCCATTAGTCTGCCTGTCTAGTCATATGTGAGTATCATCTATTTTAATTACAGAAGATTTGATGTATATTTTAATTTCTGATAGGGCTAGTCCTGCCTTACTGCTTTGTTTAGTGTTTGCCTAATTGTTATTCCTTGATTTTCTTTTTTCATATAACTTTTAAATGAACTGTCAGGCTCCAGAAGACAGCTGTTTTATTAATATAAGATTAAATTTATGTTAACATTTTTATGATGTTGAATCATCTTGTTAAAAAACAAGAAGTCTTTTTTTTTTTATTTTTTATTTTTATTTTTTATTTTTTATTTTATATTGCATTTTAGGTTTTGGGGTACATGTGAAGAACATACAATATTGTTGCATAGGTACACACGTGGCAGTGTAATTTGTTGCCTTCCTCCCCTTCACCTATATCTGGCATTTCTCCCCATGCTATCT
>CAUYQU010050704.1:0-13520 GCA_963574635.1 Cheracebus regulus | reverse complement strand
GGCTAAAGAGGTCTCTCGGTTACTGTGGAACTTCTAAAACAGGGAAATTCTAAAGCTGGGGAGACCCAGGTTTAGAAGACACTTTAGATTGTGTGTCACTTAAAGATGAAAAACCTCATAAAAGAGCCAGTATGAATCTTTGTTCCCAAAATACATATTCATAAAGATCCTTATCAGAGAGGAGTTCATTGTGGGACCAGATCTGGGGTAGTTTGAGAGCACATAGCTGCTTTCCCTGTTGCCTTCAGGAACATAGCATGTGAAGTTGCTGAGCCCTGATTAGATGATGTAAGTTGGAAACAATCAGATCTCACCATGTTTTGAATCATCCCACAGTCTCACAGATAGAGCCTTAGAGTTTAAACCCTACATTACCCGGCATATGAAATGGGATGTTGGTCCTCAACTTGTTAGAACTCTTAAGCCTCATGTATAGTTCATGCATTAAGGAGGCGGCCAAGCATGGTGGCTCACACCTGTAATCCCAGTACTTTGGGAGGCCAAGGTGGGTGGATTACCTGAGGTCAGGTGTTCAAGGCCAGCCTGACCGACATGGTAAAACCCTGTCTGTACTAAATATAAAAAAATTAGCTGGGCATGGTGGCAGGCACTTGTAAGCCCCTCTACTTAGGAGGCTGAGGCAGCAGAATTGCTTGAACCCAGGAGGTGGAGATTGCACCACAGAACTCCAGCCTGGGCTATAAGAGTGAAACCCTCTCAAAATAAATAATAAGGGATGTAGTTGAATGTAATATCCCCTCTTCCAATGGCAAGTTAGCATTAACCATAAATGTCATTTTTCCTTGTGTGGATGTAGCTGCTTTTCCTTACCTGTTTTTACCCTACCTGCTAACTAGCATTGAAGATATCCTTGGTGACATTACTACAATCTTAAAGGACCCTCCACTAGATATTACATGGAAAATTGTATGCTTTAATTTCCTGGTTAGTAGCCTGCTTGTTCTTGGAACTATTCCTTAGTTGAAACTGACTAGTCTCCCACCAGGCTACAGTAAACCTTCTTGCAGATATCACAAGGATTATCTAAATTGGAAGATCCAGGTTTTGGTTGCAGCAGTTTTAGCTGTGGTAGAGGCTCAGTAATACTAATGTCAGGATCTACAGATGTTGAGGGCTGGAGGTCCGTAAAGCATTCATGATCAAGGCTTCAGAACTGCTGATGCTGTAGTCAGAAAAACTATTAAAGAATAGTTCTCCTTTACATGAAACAAATCTTGCAGTAGTGGGTAGGTACCCATAAAGTGACACAGCCTTCTTTCCATGAAGGGATGGTACTGAAAGACCATATGCTTTAAAACCTGTACTTGTTATGAAAACTGCAAATACAAGCTTGATACTTTGAAATACTGCAAACGGGAAATATGTGGTCTTGAGTGTTCATGTGGGCACCTGGAATGTGACAGGAAGGAAATTTCTCTGTGGTTGAAGCCTGTGCTTCAGAGAAATACCTAACAGAAGAGAAGGGGTGGGAATGCTATGGTTTGGCTCTGTCCCCACCCAAATCTTGAATAGTAATATTCCCCATGTATTAAGGGTGGAACCAGGTGGAGATGATTGAGCCATAGGGTCACAGTAGAGAGTCAGTGAGCCTTCTAGGCCACTGACCTGAGACTTGGAATACGCAGCTGAGAAGGAACTGAGTGGTATCAGGGCAGGGGGTGAAGCTTCAGATAGATACTGCTGTGTGGAAACTAAGTCCACCACACTGCAGAGGATTTATAATTCCAAATATATATTTAGAATTTAAGCATGTCCCAAGGATGCAGCTTATTTCTACTGAAGTGTGTACAGGTGTATTCCACTTGCTATGGATCTTGCCTTTATTTCATAAAATCTGTTTTCCCAAAGACCCTTCTAATGTGTGCGTTTGCAACCTTACAGGGCTTTTCTTAGATGAAAGAATGGGTGCAAACAGACCTATCTCAGGATGCTGTCTGTATTCTGAACACACTTCAGTGTCTTCATGTCAAAGCCCCACTCCTGTGTTTGCGGCACAGTCCGTCAGGGATGATAAAACATCATGGTAGGCACTGCACGGTGGGCATAAAGGCTTGAAGGTGGATATTGTCTGTCTCTGCTTCACAGCTCCTTGTTCACTGTTGCTCTGTGATACTGGACACTGCCAGGTGTCTCTGCTGAGCCACAGTGACTTTCTCTCTCAACTCCTTGTGTTGTGGAATACTGGCTGGTTTTGATTGTGTTCACAGGTATCCTCTCAGGGAGTTTGTTTCCACTTCAGGCCTTGTCCAGCTGGTGCTGCTTAGAATGAGGAAGCTGAGTCGGACAGTGTCTTAGAACTTGAGTCACCATGAGTGAGGATGTGTCTGCGCTACCTTAAGCTTTGTTTCAGATCTGAAAGTGTTTCCATGGAATGCCATATTTCACAATAATGTAAAGATTGTTTAGTTTCTGGTCTGGAAAAACAGGAAGTTTTGCTAGAGTAGAGGAAGCAAGGAGCCCTTGTCCTTCGGTGCTTTTGGTGGGAGACTCTTTTCATTGTCAAACTGTACATCCTGTACCTACTTGCTGCAGGTTTGCTCAGTTGTGTCTCAGGCATTAGCACAAATAGCTGGGATTTAAATTGAACTAAGCTCACGATTTCATCTTAACTTCAAATAGAGACTTTGAAATATATGCCCATGTTATTAGATTCCTGGTATAAGTAACTTGGTATTTTCACATTGATCAAATGAGAGAATTCTTACTCTTTCACTGTTTTAATTGAAGTATGAAAATGCTTAAGTCTTATTTTGAATTCACTTAATTCACAATCTGAGACCTGTGCTTGGAAGATACATGCGTATGTTTAGAAGTGATCCTGGAACTACAGAGGCTGGAGAAGTGAAACATATTGGTAGGGAGAGCAGCGGAGATGGGCAGAACGTTGGACTAGTTGCCTCCAGGTTTTTGTGGTTCAGTATCACTCGGAATGCTGAAAGAAAATACTTCAGAATCACTTCAGGATGTGCCTCCTAGGAGTCAGTATTTTTTGATTCACTCTCAAACTAAAAACCCATTGGTTGAGCTTAATCTGTTCTCTGCACAGCTGAGATGGCCCTTAGCACCTGAGGCTGAGCTGCTTGGGAGAATTTTGGGAAAGCCTTAGGACAGTGACCTTGAAGTCACAGTAAAGGGTCCTAATGGGATGAGACAACAGGCATGCTGCTGTCTTTCACTGCTGTGCTGATGAGACAATAGGGGTGGGGGGTCTAGAGGATGACAGTGAGATTTCCGGTCTCTCACACTTGCCCATATTTCCCAGAGGGATCCCAGTGTTCCAGGGTGATATGGTTTGACTCTGTCCCCATCCACATCTTACCTTGAATAATAGCACTCCTCACATGTCAAGGCAGAACCAGGTGGAAATGATTGTATCATGAGGTCGGTTACCCTCTCCTGTTCTCTTGATAATTCTCATGAAATCTGAAGGGTTTACAAGGGGTTTCACCCTTTGGCTCTCATTCTTCTCTTGCCTGCTACCATATAAGACATGCCTTTCTCCTTCTGCCCTGATTGTGAGTCCTCCCAAGTCATGTGGAATTGAGTCCATTAAACCTCTTTTTCTTTGTAAATTACACAGTCTCAGGGATGTCTTTATCAATAGCATGAACAGATTAATACAGTTCAATGGTACCAGTAGATAAGGCACTGCCATAAAGATGCCCTAAAATGTGGAAGTGACATTGTAACTGGGTAACAGACAGAGGTTGGAACAGTTTGGAGGGCTCAGAAGAAGACAGGAAAATGTGGGAAAATTTGGAATGTCTTAAAAACTCAAATAGCTTTGACAAAAAAATCCAGACTGAGGTGGTCTCAGATAAGATGAGTAACTTGTTGTGAACTGGAGTAAAGGTGACTCATGCTATATTTTAGCAAAGAGACTGGTGGCATTTTGCTCCTGCCTAGAGATTTGTGGAACTTTGAACTTGAGGGAGATGATTTAGGATATCTGGTGCAAGAAATTTCTAAGCAACAAAGCATTCAGAGAGTGACTTGGGTGCTGTTAAAAGCATTCAGTTTTATAAAAGAAACAGAACATAAAAGTTTAAAAAACTTGCAGCCTGATAATGTGATAGAAAACCCATTTTCTGAGGAGAAATTCATGCATAAATTTAAAGAGCAAATGTTAATTGCCAAGATAGTGGGGAAAATGTCACCTGGGCATGTCAGAGGTCTTCACTGCAGCCTCCCCCATCACAGGCCTGGAGGACTAGGAGGCAAAAATGGTTTAATGGGCCAGGCCCTGGGGCCCCCTGCTGTGTGCAGCCTAAGGACGTGGTGCCCTGTGTCCCAGCTGCTCAAGCCATAGCTAAGAGGGGCCAAGGTACAGCTTGAGCCATGGCTTCAGAGGGTACAAGCCCCAAGCCTTGCCAACTTACACGTTGTGTTGAGCCTGCAGGTGCACACAAGAAAAGAACTGAGGTTTGAGGCTGAGCGTGGTGGCTCATCTCTGTAATCCCAGAACATTGGAAGGCCAAGGTGGGAAGATCACTTTAGATCAGGAGTTCAAGAGCCTGGCCAACATAGTGAAACCCCATTCTCTACTAAAAGTATAAAAAATTAGCTGGGTGTGGTGGTGGGCACCTATAATGTCAGCTACTCAGGAGGCTGAGGCAGGTGAATCACTTGAACCCAGGAGGCAGAGGATGCAGTGAGCAGAGATCACACCATTGCACTCCAGCCTGGGTAATAGTGAAACTCTTTCTCAAAAAAAAAAAAAAAAAGTTGAGTTTGAGAACATCTGCCTAGATTTCAGAGGATGTATGGAAACACATGGTCAGGCAGAAGTTTGATGCAAGGGTGGATTCCTCAGGGAGAACCTCTGCTAGGGTAGTCCAGAAGGGAAATGTGTGGTGAGAGCCCCCCCACAGAGTCCCCACTAGGGCACTGCTTGGTGGAACTGTGAGAAGAGGACCAATGTCCTCCAGCTCACAGAATTGTAGATCTAGCGATGGTTTGCAGCATGCACCAAAAAAAGGCATATACTTGATGCCAGCCCAAGAAAGCAAACAGGAGTGGGGCTGTACCTTGCAAAGCCACAATGGGTAGAGATGTCAAAGACCATGACAGCCCACCTCTTGCATCAGTGTGACCTTGGTGTGAGACATGGAGTCAAAGAAGACCACTTCAGAGCTTTAAGATTTGGCTGTCCCACTGGATTTAGGATTTGTTTGGAATGTGTAACCCATTGTTTTGGGCCATATTCGCCCATCTGGAATGGGTGTATTTACCCAATGCCTATACCCACATTGTACCTAGGAAGTAACTTGCTTTTGATTTTACAGGCTCATGGGTGGGAGGGACTTGCCTTGTCCCAGATGAGACTTTGACAGGAATTCTGGGTTAATTCTGGAATCTGTTAAGCCTTAGAGGACTGTTGGAAGGGCATGATTGCATTTTAAAATGTAAGAAGATGTGATTTGGGAGGGCCGGGGCAGGAATCACTTGATTTGATGGTGTCCCCACTCAAATCTCATCTTGAATTGTAATACTCCCCACGTATCAAGGGTGGAACCAGGTGAAGATGATTGAATCATGGATTCGTTTCCCTGACACTGGTTGATGATAGTGAGTTCTTATGAGATCTGATGGTTTTACAAGGAGTTTCTCCCTTCATTGGGCTCTCATTCTCCTCCTGCCTGCTGCCATGTAAGATATGCCTTTGTTCGTCCTTGACATCTGCCATGATAGTGAGGCCTCCTGAACCACGTGGAACTGTGAGTCCATTAAACCTTTTTCTTCATAAATTATGCAATCTCAGGTATGTCTTTATCAACACCATGAAAATACACTAATACTCTGGGGTTCCCCTTTAGGGAGAAAGGAACAGCATCAGTCCTACTGCAATAAGACTACTCTTGTTCTATAGCTGAACATTCTGACACTCATCATCTTGGCATGGTCTTTACCTTTGCATTTACCCTGTGGATCTTAATGAAGGCAGGCTTGGTGGGTCACATCTCCCTTGAAACACTCAGGTCTGAATCAAATGAGAGTGAAATATGTTTGAAACTGTGGTCCTGTGGCATTCACTGAGTGTTGCACCTTGATTCCCGGTTATCTTAGACACCAATGATGAACGCTGTGAGGAATTCCAAGCCTACTTTGCTTTTTTTTGTCAACAGGTGTCTGGATTTTGTGTGACCTAATCCTGCCAAACTCTCAAGGTCACAGCATACAGAATATTCAAACTGCTTTTCCTGATCCTTGCTGCTTATTTGCCATAAGCAGATCTTCTCCACATGAGTGTTTTCCATGGTCCATTTGAGATTCTCTGGTTACTTTGAGAGAGATTTTAGCTCTGATTTTTCTCTAGACATGTCCACCAGCAGCTGTTACATGCACAGTGTTTGAGTCTAGTTTCTCACATGTTGCCCCAAGACTCATGCAATTGAGCTTCAAAATCTCTAGCTCTTCAATATGCTGCCCTGGGATTATTGCTCAAGGATTATCTTCAAGATACATAGATTCAGTATCTGAATGTGGCAGAACCTTCAGGTGACAGCCTTTTATTTATCTCTGATTGATTTTGTGTTCTGAGAATGAGGACACACAGGTGTTTGAACCACAAGGGACAGGCACAGAGATCACCTTGAACTCAAATGCCTGAAGTTGTAACTACCTTCCACCCTGGTCAGAGGAGCCTCTTAGAAGGAGATGTTTGACTGACTGAAATGGAAACATTTTTTATTTACTGTGCCTTTTCTTCTACAATTGAAAGGCAGTAAGCACACAAGCAATTAATAAAACAGTGATTTTACTAATCCAGGTCATAGCTATGTCTTCTTTGAGTTCTCCAAGGTGTGCAGAGTCTCTGATCTGACCACAGTTTGCTCTGAGGTTGACTCATTGCACATCCCACTGTAGGCTGCCTCACTCCAGAGCATGTGCACAGCAGCTCTTACTGGCTCCCACAAATCCCTCATGTGATGCATCATGAGGGGCTGCTCTCGGGCATTGTCATGTAAGGCTGTAATTATGATGGGTTGTATTTCTATAAGACAACCACTGAGACTGACCAGACGATAGCCTGCCTGCAGTGTGTCCAGTTTGTCTCCTGTGCTGTTGGGTTAGTGAATGTCTATCTTGACAGTAGGAACTCTGATCCTACACACTAAGGATATGTTGACAAAATGATCTGTTCCCTTCACATAAATTCAATACATTAGATGTTAAAGTATCCTATCACTTCAGTTACCAGTGGTCACACAAGTTGAGATCTCTGAAGGTCCTGGTGAAGCCTGGGGCTAAGAGGTTGTTGGAGCCTCCTACGGAGACTTAATGAGGGTTGCACAGCATCCAGTGGGCAGACCTGCACTGACGTGTGCTTCCTCAGGTTTTATCTTGACAATTCTTTTCTTCAATTGGTTCCATCCTTCTGGAATGATCACACAACTGGGAGCCAGTAAACTTCTCAGCAGCAGTTCCAGAAATTGTCAACTTTCAGGACAACTCATGGTAGGCTTCCCACATTATAGAGCTGGTACCCAGTCTACCCTCTGGCCTGAAATTCCTTCAGGACTGGGCCAAGTGTCTTTACCTTTGAAGAGAACTGAGGCCCAAAACCTTCTGTAGTTAGACGAGGAACAGCTGCCTTATCATTTTTAGTAGGGCTCATACATTGACACTTTTGTGCCAGGGCCCTGCTTCTAGGGTCATCTCTGGTTAGGGAGTACTAAGGGAAAGATTTCCACAGTGTACCTCAAAGATCAGAGAGGAAAGGGAGTCTCCTCTCTCATGCCTGAGTACTGATGTAACCTCAGTGTTAATGATCTGACCTATATCTGCTTCAAACTCCACTGTTTTTCCTTAGAAAGTTTAGCAGATGAGTTGCCCCTTATCTCATAATGAGTCACCTCTTATCTTGTAATGACTAAGTATTCTTGAGAAATTTGTATCTTTGGCAGTTTCTCAAGTCAATGGTAGATGCAGCGTCTTGGAAGCCCACTCAGTGGAGGTGAAGGACCAACAGAACGCACGGTACTAGAAGCATCTGCCTTTCTC
The DNA here is from genome assembly GCA_963574635.1 of Cheracebus regulus. NCBI lineage: Eukaryota > Metazoa > Chordata > Mammalia > Primates > Pitheciidae > Cheracebus > Cheracebus regulus. Next base: position 5,495 of record CAUYQU010050704.1, on the reverse strand, counting down.
TTTTGATACCTTTGGTCTCAGGAGTTGTTGTCACCAAATCTAGGAACAATCTTGGTCACCTTCACAACAGCACCTTGCCCTATGGGCAAGAAGGACTCCATCTCTGATCAAAAGAACAGAATTCCAATATCCCCATTCCCGGGCTGTGGGGAGTGGTGGGTCTGCAAGTCTCCTTGGGTCACAAGCGTGAGCTGGGGCTCTGATGTGGAAGCAGCTGCTGATCGTGCATTCCAGGTCTAGGACTTTGAGGTTTGTACTGGACATGATTTTTTGGCCTTCTCGGTTCTCACAATTGGAGAACATTCCAAACTGTGATAGGAAATTTTGTCAATGATGGAGATATGATCAGTGATATGGGGCCTCCTTGGTTGAAGGAATTGTGTGTATAGACTTGGGTTCCTGCCTCTCTCATGATTACCATATCCCAGAACTTTTGTGTCCCCAGTCCCACTTCTGGCATAATCCATGAGGTGATGAGGTTCTTGAAAGGCTCTGCACTAGACATGTATGAAGACATGCATGTAGACTGTTCTGGCTCCTGCCTGAAGTTTCCCAGCTTGGCTCTGATGTGATGTATTGGTTGCATTGTTCCTGGAGGGCTGGGTTCTGGTGAATTTGACATGTCCATTGGCTTTGTTCATCTTATAAGTCTTAGTGGGAAAATGACAAGGGCAATGTCCTTTGGAACATCTGTGAAAGTCTTTTCTTTTCCCTCTGGACTGTTGTATAACATGACCTCTCCTGAGTCACAGGAGACCTTATTGGAAGCAGGCATCTCTTCTGGGTCATGGTTTGGTGTGGTAACTTTTCCACAAATGTGTGGTGATGAGGGCAGTGCTTTGGAATTCAGTCTGAGGAAATAAAGGACTGAAAGTAGAATATGTGGTCAGTATCCCTAGGCTTCTGAGTTGTTTCATTTGTTCCAAAGGTCTGAGAAAAGCAGGAAGCTTCCAGCTCCACAGTCAATAATGGCACCTTTTCTAGGCAGGAAGGGCTCAGGATGTAAAGGGCACAATTCTGAAAGCATTCCCTTGCCCATGGTGTCTGGGTGCTGGGCCTGCCTGGCTGCTCTGGGACAAAAGCATGAGCCTGACAGAGCTCACTCCTGTGATGTGGCAGCAGCTGCTGGTCTGGCTTTCCAGGTCTCAGCCCACTTGAGGCTGGTACATGCAGATGTCTTCTCTTGGCTCTGACCACTCCCAGAACAGTGACTGTCCCTAGAGGAGGGTAGAGGAGGTTCATGGCTGCTTGTGAAAAGACTCGTGTGTGTCTGTGCAGGTGGTTAGTGTCCCACCTCTGCCAGCAGCAGTGCCGACCACAGCTCCTGATCGGGAGCCTCCTGGTCCACTCTGAAGTGGGAGTCCTGAAGTTGGAGCAGATTAGCCTCTGGGGAGAAGATGTGGAGAACGTGTCCAGGGGTCTTCATCAGGTTAGTTGGTTTTTCAGGGAAGGTGGGGGCAGTTTGAGAATGTTTCTACTTATATTGGCTAGGATAATTTGGATGATTGTTTCTACTTTTATTGGTGAGTAGCATTCAATGAAGGTATCCAAATCCTGAGAATACTTTGTGGTGAGGTTTTCTATTGTATGGTTAGTTTCTAATGTCTTCATACTTGGACTTGAAGCTTCTGTAGAAGCTAAGAAGTTATTTTCTGAAAGCTCTTTGATACTAAACTGGGCCATAGCCTTCTGTGTGTCTTCTTCCAGTGTCTTATGATGGTCTCAAATTGCCTGTGATTCATAAATCCTGGCAGCTCTCTGCCAAATACTTATTGCCAGATTTCTACAGTTTCTACATAAAACTTAACCTTCTTAGAACTGCAGAACCCATTATGCAAAGCAGATCAGTGATTTCTTCCCTATGGTTTCCTGCCCATGTATCAAAGAAACAATGTCCTGACTAATATTAAAAAGCGTTGAGTTACTCTTGCCAACTGACAGTCCAGCTTATGTTAATCTGCAGGGTTCATTGTTAATGCAGCTGCTCTCCAGATCCTCCACTCACACAGCACCTGGGCCTTCATGGGAACAGGACACCTAGGTCCACTGGGGGCAGCAAGGAGCTGTCATCTTTTAGATCATCCCATGGACATGTAGATGGGGCCTGAGAGTGTCAGCCCCGCCCATTTCTTGGCTCTTGCCATTGGCTGCTACTTGGCACCTAGGTAGAGGAGCACACCTCAGGTTGGTGGATTTCAATTACAAAGTGATTACAAAGAATGAACCTCTCAAACTTAGGAATTCCCTAATTACCATTTGATTTTTTTCAAGGAACCCTTCACTTGTTGCTCAGATGACTCCTACAATGACAAGTTGAGCGATAGTGACAAATCCTATTTCACCTTGTAGTGTTGATGCAGCTGCTCTCACCCACTTTCATCCTAGCTGCTCTTGGTGATTGAAGGATTTTGGTGACGGTACCACTCTACCATTGTAACCAAACACAGATCAGCCACTCGCCATTTGCAGACTCCAATGGCAAGAGTGAGGTATGGTAGAGTGCTTCTGTATCAACCAAAACTAGTCATGGAGAAGTGGCCAGATTCAACTCCAAAGTAGCTCTGTGGCCCTTCTGGAGAGAAGGCAAGGGTTTATGATGGGAAACTTGATAGGGAGGAAGGACATGTAGGAGTTGTGCTGAGTTAAGCATCTGTGTCTCATTTCAGTGGCTATCTCAGGTATCAGTGCACCTGGAGCATGGGCTGGCCTCTCAGCAGTGGTGGGATTGAGTAGCTGCCTTGAGGTAATCACAAATTTTAAAGCTGGGCTTCTCCAGGCTTGGCCTGTCTGTCCGAAGATTAGCTCCTGGAACTGCTAAGTAAGCACGTAATTAGATACTAGCATATAGTGAAATGCAAAAGAAGTATATGGTGGGGGAAGAGAGAGAGACAGAGTCTCTTTTAAGATTGAGGGAAAAGGCTTTTGTGGTTTGCTTCCAGGTAAAATCTTGAGACTAAGGGGCAGGAAGAGGCAAAAAGTTTGTGTTTTCAGTCAACCTGCTTGGCTACATTGTCTTTCTCCAAACGAGGCTGAAAGATTAGTATGCTTTCCCTTCTTGGTGGTCTATGGAATGTTCCCTGGTAGAAACAGTTCATGATGACCCCTTCTCTTCCTCTATTTTGCATGAGTATGAGAATAAGCGTCTCTGCAGAGAATATCTGGGAAGAGATGAGTGTCTTTTTCACATAAGCACAACAGTCCCACCCTGAATTCCACAATTGACAATTTCACCAACTAGGAATTGCCAAAGTGCACAAGTGGGAAAATTACAGAGCAGAATTATGATGATCTGATCCAAACTCATAAGGCTGAAACAGTCACCTTTGCTTGTTCTGGGGTTGTTATGTGGAAATCTGGGTCTATGCTAGACCTACAGCAGTTGAATGAGAAATCTCTACTTTTTGGTATAGTTGCAAGTTTTCCAATAACGGGCCTCAGCAGCTTCTCTTTGTCCACATGTAGAAGTGAAAGAGGGGCTTTGCTCCAATGGAGGGCTGTGAACGATGCTCATTAAATGCTCTTGGCATACACAGCAGGGGAACGTGGATTTGAATTTTCATTTTTTTTTTAATTAAGGCAATGGGCCTTGCCTGCATCTCTTTGGGAAAGTGTTGTTTTGAAATTTGGCCATATGACCTGTGCCACTGCTGGTACCACTCTCCAGATGAGACACATCAAGCCTCATGCTCCATTCCATTCTCCTCTTTCCTACCACCAAGCAACCATAGACTAGCACAGTTGGGTTCCTTTGGTGTAAGCCCTTGTGGAAGGTTTCACATATAATGTGGGGTCCAAAGCAACGATGTCTTGTGCCTCTCCCAAAATCGGATGTCAAGTGGCGATTTTGTTTGGCATTTGGGTTTGGCTACCTTTAACCTCCTCTGTGCAGCTTGATCTAGGAGATACAGTGTTGTGAGCCCTGAGGGAAGGACCACCGAGGAGGCATCAAGGCTAATGGAAGGAAGGAGATGGTGGGAAGGGGAGGGGATAGGCATAATGTTTACTGAGCAAGTACTACATTCCAACAACTTGACACCTCTAAGTTTTATTAATCCCCACAGAAATCCTGTGGGGTAGGAATCATCTCCTTTGTACCAAGGAGGAGGCAGAGGGTGAGTAAGGTTAGGTAACTCACCTGAGGTCATACGACTCTGGAGGTGGAGCCAGCATTTGAATGCATGTCTTTTGATTTCAAATCCTACCTTCCCTCCAGGGGCACTGGCACCCTGTGAGAGCAATTCCAAAGTGCTGACTCTGTTGCTTGCCCATGTTACCTTGGTTACCTTGTGACCCTGAGCCAGCTGCTTGCCCTCTCAGCTTTCTTATCTGCAAACTGGGGTTATATCTAGCACCTACGTCCTAGGGTTGTTGTAAGAATTAGATGAGATTTGCACATAAAGTGTTTAGTGCAATGCCCAGCAACAACAAAAAACATGCTTAATCTGTCCTCAGCCTTACAAACCTTCAGCCTCATGGATGGTAGTGAAGCCTGACAGGGAAACACCACCTATCCGTTGCATCCTCTGCAACCTGAAACAGAAGCACAGGATGTGTCTGAAGCCCTGACCTGCCTGCAGTTCTAATCAGAGGTGCAGGACTGGACACTGCACTGATGGATAGAGACAGGCTTTGAGGCTGTCTTCCATGCACACACAAGTCTTAGGTGGGTTTTGTGTGATCTCATCCTGGCAGCTTCAGATGAGTTGATAAATGCTGCCTGTCTCCCTGATGCCCTTCATCTTTACATTCCGAAACGGACTTAGTCTCACTAGAATGCACTTGGGATTGTCAGTTTTTGAACATCCTGATTCCCTGGAAAAAATTTCGGCTTCAGTTGTCTCTGGAAATATCTTTAGAATATCGACTCTGTGGGCAGTGTTTCTTAGGAGACTGGGTTTGTCACCAAGGCTAGCACAATCTGGGTTATCAGATCTAGGTTTTGTGGCCACAGGGGATTATCCAATCATTGCCGTCATAAGTCATGAACTTAGTGTCTTCGTGGTCATAACTGCAGACAAAGCCATATCTGAACTGCAGAGTCTCTATCTTGCTGCTTTTAGGCTCTCCACTCAGGAATAACTTTTTTTCTAAATTGAAATTCTGGTATACACATGCTGCACATGCAGGTGTGTTGCATAGGTATACATGTGTTGCCTAGGTATACATGTGCCATGATGGTATGCTGCGTCCATGCGTCCATCACCCTGGCCTCTAGGTTATGAGCCCCATGTGCATTAGTTATTTGTCCTAATGCTCTCCCTCCCCTTGCCCCCAAACAGGTACCAGTGTGTGATGTTCCCCTTCTTGTCTTCATGTCTTCTCATTGTTTAACTTCCACTTAAGAGTGTGACTATGTGGTGTTTGGTTTTCTGTTCTTGTTACTTTGCTGAGGATTGCTTTACCCAGAGATGCATCAAATCCTGGTCCTCCAAGGGGCACCCACCTGGGTTGATTGTCCTTACCATTCCCCAGCAGATGTGTGGTCTCTTAAACTT
>CAUYQU010050703.1:0-16521 GCA_963574635.1 Cheracebus regulus | reverse complement strand
GGCAATAAAACAAGAATCCCATTCTCTCTCCCTCTTTCTCTCCCTCTTTCTTTCTCTCTTTCATTCTTTTTTTTCTTTCTTTTGCTGTTTCTTTCTTTCTCCTTTTCTCTCTTTTTCTAAAATCTCTTCCTCTTTCTTTCTTCCATTCTTTTTTCTTTCTTTTGAAGTTTCTTTCTTTCTCCTTTTCTCTCTTTTTCTAAAATCTCTTCCTCTTTCTCTCTTTCATTCTTTTATTCTAAAAAAAAAAGAAAGAAAGAAAGAAATGGCAGGGTTGCACCAGAACACCGGAAGTAAAGAGATTGTTTCTAATGTACCCTTTTTCTGGTTTGAGAGATTTTACACCACAAAGCAAACTTCACAGTGACAACAACTCACAGAACTCTGTGTGCAGAAATGAAAATTCCTTTATTTCTCTGTAACTAAACTGATTCAAACTTTGGAGCCTCCTTTTTGTGGTGAAAATTTAAACTTGTCAAGGTAAACTCAGTCGCATCTAACTTAAAACATGTTTTATTTCCTGTGCATTTCTATCAATCCCGCACTTTAAAACTCTTTTCCTCTCATTTCCCTCAGTTGTAATAACGTATTAACAGACACTTAACATAGCACTTTTGCCTCTCAAGTATAAATTAACTCACCCTTTACATCAATCCTCTGAGAATACAGTATTATTGTCTCTACTTCAGAGGTGTAGAAATGGGGAGAGATGTCAAATTATCAAGTGGCAGAGCTGAGATTCAAATCATGTTTTTGACATGGCCCCTAAGTAATGGAAAAGCTATAACTGAGGGGCAGTGTTGGTGGAAGGGTTCATGGAGACCTCTTAGAGCTATCTCCCCCATGCCAGCATGGAGCTCTGAATCCCTAGAGAGAAGCTTTTAAGTAGATGGGAGTAGGCAGATAGTCTCACAAGAGCCCAGCAGTTGAACTAACAAAGAGACTATGCTATGGGATGAGATATCACAGTGGAAGCAAGAGGGGACTGGATTAAATTTGAATTCAATGAAAAAATGATATAGAGGCCAGCACAGTGGCTTACACCTGTAATCCCAGAACTTTGGGAGGTCAAGGATGGCAGATCACGAGATCAGGAGATTGAGACCATCCTGGCTAACACGGTGAAACCCTGTCTCTACTAAAAATACAAAAAATTAGCCAGGTGTGGTGGTGGGCACCTGTAGTCCCAGCTACTTGAGAGGCTGAGGCAGGAAAATCACTTGAACCCGGGAGGCAGAGGTTGCAGTGAGCCAAGATCGTGCCATTGCACTCCAGCCTGGGCAATGGAGCAAGACTCCCTCTCAAAGAAAAAAAAAAAAGATCCAGTAGCCCCCAAGATCATAGAGACCCCAGAGCACTTAGAAAGCAGAGAAGTTGTATTTAGACGAGGAGCACCTCTCTAGAGTTTCCTTGGTTAGAATCTCAGTTCTGCTGCTTTGGTAATTTGGGGCAATGTGACCTCTCTGTGCCTCAATTTCTTTCTGTATGAAGTAGAGATAAAAATACAATCTACATATAGTTCGTGTCCTTTGTAGGGACATGGATGAACCTAGAAACCATCATTCTCAGCAAACTGACACAAGAACACAAAATCAAACACCACATGTTCTCACTCATAGGCGGGTGTTGAACAGTGAGAACACATGGACACAGGGAGGGGAGCATCACACACTGGGGTCTTTTGGGGGGAAACAGGGGAGGGACAGTGGGTGATGGAGAGTTGGGGAGAGATAGCATGGGGAGAAATGCCAGATATAGGTGATGGGGAGGAAAGCAGCAAACCACACTGCCATGTATGTACCTATGCAACAATCTTACATGTTCTTCACATGTACCCCAAAACCTAAAATGTAATAAAAAAAGAGAGAGAGAGAAAAATACAGTCTACATATAAGATTGAATAAGTTAACTTATACAAAGGGCTTAGAACATTACACGGTGGTTATAAGTACTATTTTAAGTGTTTGCTACTATATTGTTACTCCTAAGAGGAATGCAGAAAAAAACAGCATGTGAATCCAAATCGATTGAAATTTACAACAAATAAAAATACATTTTAAGCTTAAAGTGACTGAATTTGCCTTGACGAGCATAACTTTTTCACCATAAAAAAAGCTAAGTTCAGTTTAATTACAGAAAAACAAACTTACATTTCTGTACATTGCATCAACTGGGAGATAATTCTTCTCGGCTTCCCCTTATTTGTACACATCTTGGGAGTAGAGCCATGGCCTGCCTTTTGTCAGATGATATTTTCAAGGATGTCAATATAGTAAAAGGCCCTCGAAAATAGATATAGTGTTTCCCTCCAAAGAAAACAAGGCATATTTGTTTTTGTACAGTAAAATGAAGGTAATATCTCTTTTTGGGGCAAAGTCAGGCAGACTACCTATTATAAAAGGTTCAGGTTTCCTGAACTCAAGGTTCCTATCCTGTAACACAACCCACTGTGAGTGCAGGCATCATCTGTGTAGCCCTGTAGGAATCAGAGCTTAGGGAACTGGGACAATCACTGATACTCTGGCTACTGCTATTGTTGTGACTAATAAATGGTTCTTAGTCTCTGACCCAAGAGTCTCGTATTTTCTGCCAACATCCATGACACTGTGGCAGGATAATTTGTTAGCTTGCAAGTAGGGTAAAAATCTTAGAATGTTCCCACCTTATTTAGTGTATTATTAACAAGCTAAATAAATCAAAATGTTTATATATCATATTTCAATAGTTTTGGGGGAACAAGTGGTTTTTGGTTACGTGGATAAGTTATTTAGTGGTCATTTCTGAGATTTTAGTGCACCCATCACTGGAGCTACATACACCATACCCAGTGTGTAGTCAAAGTTTGTCATCTTATGAAATATAATTTAATATTGCCATAAGAATACTAATTTTTCTACTTTTATAAGTTTTTCAGTGTTTTGTTTTGCTCTTGGGCCATTCAATATATATACTTATTTTATTCTTTACATATAATATGTCTTTTTAAAAAAGAAAAATACTTATCTATATATATTTAAGCAATAATTAAAAGTTTATGCTAGTGACCAGAGATGTCCAAATGTGGCACATTTTGAACACAGCCACAGTCCAAGGATATATCATTACCTAAGCTAAGAACACTGCAGAATACAGATTTTGAGAGTACAAATTCCAGTTCTCCATCTGCCATATTCAGATGAGGCCATGGAATTAGAATAAATTAATATTTCAAACCTACTTTCAAGAACACCATAAAGAAAGTAACAACAGTAAATGATGAATTCAAAACAATGGTAACATCCATTATTTTGTTCTCTCTGACTGAAAACACTCAGTTAGGTCACATTTTTAAGATTATTCAAAGAAAGAGAAAACAGATCCGCTGACGGTTCTTCTAAAATCATACAATGAGATCACCAAAGCAAACACAGGACGTATATTCACACCCCCACAAACACTGAAGAAGAAAGTCAGTGTTTTTCTCTAGTTCTTCCCAAGCCTGACCATTCTGGAATAACATGTTTCTGCCAATCTGCCCATTTGTGAATGACTTGTAGAAACTGACATCTAAAATAACTTGGTGGGGGTAATTAAACTTAACCAGTCCTGGCTACTTTCTCAAATGTCATAATAAAAGGGTGAAATTATATACCAGACATAGTTGTTTTCCAAAGTGGAAAACATAAAAATTTAGGGAGATGAATTATAATGTTATGTCAGCAGTATTTTTACTGTGCAGACTCGTGAATGTGGTGTTCCTGAGACATTGCTCCTCTCCCTGCAGTTGGGAGTTGCCGTTCCTCCCTACTTTATTCCTCCTACACTTTCCTTACTCAGTCATTATCAAATACACTCATCTTGTTTGAATAACACGGTACTTAACCTCCATTTGATTTGGGAATGTAGGGCTGCTGAAATTACAACCAGAAGAATATGACAGAGTGTGAGAGAAACAGGCAGAGAGGAAAATAGAAAGAAATGTCATGTTTAAGCCTCGTAGTAACCAAAAACAATGTTAAATTCAAAGTATGACTCTTTTTAGAAGGAGGAAGCCAAGCTGACAATAACTCTTTTCACCTGGTAAAATTGGAGATGTGGATAGCTCTTCATAAACTGATCATTTTTCTGGGATTTTAACGTAGTTATATATTGATACAGCTCACTGCCCACCCACCAATACCTAATGTCCAACTAAGCAACTTTTCCACAATCATAGAATTTGAAAGAAAATCCAGGAATGGGAATCTTAAGCAGGATGCATTTTGTACATTACCTGTGGAGTTTTCAAACCCACTTATATCCAAATTCTGTCTTTTAAAAGGTTTAGAGTAACACCAGTGGTACCCACTGAGAATCACTCATCGTGGTTATATTTGTTGGTTTGTTTGTAGTTGCCCCAGAGGACATACACAAAAGTTACCTTCAGATTGAGGATTATTAAAAGAATATATAGGATCAGTGCGGCGGCTCCAGCCTGTACTCCCAGCACTTTGGGAGGCCACCGTAGGGGGATCTCTTGAGCCCAGGAGTTTGAGCCCAGCCTGAGCAACATGGCAAAACCCCATCTCTACAAAAAATAGCTGGGCATGGTGGCATGCGGCTGTAGTCCCAGCTACTCAGGAGGCTGGGAGAATCACCTGAGCCTGGGAGGTTGAGGCTGCAGTGAGCCCTGATTAAGGCACTGAACCCCAACCTGGGCAACAGAGTGAGACCTTGTCTCAAAAAAAAAAAAAAAAAAAAAAGAGGAGAATATACAAGGAATTCCACCTATCACAATCTGTCTTAGTAGTAGAGCTTTGAGGACTGGGATGCACAGTGGACTTCATGGAAAAACAGAACAATAGCTTAAAATGTTGTGGAAGGAACCTGAACTCAATTGGCCCATTTCTTTTGTTTATGCAGAATTCATTTTTTCCAAGTGAAAGGAGGACCAGTATTCTGCCATTCAATAAGGAGCACTGTGGCGAGCCAGGAATTCACAGTAAATCGCCACTCTACAGGCCTCCCCAGTTTCTACTGCATGGGTGACTGGCTTTGGTTTGGATCCCATTAACTAGTTGAATTAATGCTGTTTTGATTACAAATGAAAGTAAGTTATATCTAGTTCATACTAAAAGAGGTCTTTGTCGTCTGGCATCTCCCAATCTCAGTAAAGGTAGTGGTAAAGGCTTGGAGTTACCAGGAACTGAACTCAGATGATGGAGAGTTGTCTAGGTTTCTCTTTACTGTGGTTCTCTGCATGAGAATTTTTTTCTCCAGGCTGTACCCATGACTACCAATATCTTACATTTTCCCAGTTCTAACACCAGAGGAAAGTACTGTCTCCCTGCTGTTGTAAATAAGAAAATAAGATAAACAAAAAAAGCCTCAAGAAAAAATTCTTAGTGGTTTGGCTGGATCATGTGACCAAGGAACTGAGTGTGTCCAGGCCAATGAGACTTATGTGGCTGGAGTGAGGGGCAAAAAGAATTCCTTCAAACAAGGAGTAAATGCTAAGCAAGTAAGAAAATAGCTCTGTACTACCCTCAGGGAAAGTTTTATTTAAATACAATGTGGCAGTAGCTATAGTATCTGTACAAGAAAGAGCCCCCTGGGCTACGTTACTTAATATGGCAGTGGTTGATCAGGCAGCTACCTGAGACTTATGGACTCACGGTGTACCCTGTCCACTTCTTAGTCCAAATTCCCTTCATTCTACAGATGGGGAGAGAGAGCTGAGAGAAATATAAGGTACTCTACACACCTCAATCTTGCAAATAACAGTCATCAGTCCAGTTGCCCCCATGCATATCGTAGGGTAAAAAGACACTCCTCCCAACATAGACAAACAGGATTTAGGGAGGTATGAATTGAGGTGAGGTCTAACAACAGCAGCTAAGAACTGTCTCCAGAGGTTTCTGAGGTGAGCGCTACTTTACAAAGTGAAGTCCTCATGACATTTCAGTGTGTTTGAAGCAAACCTTTGAAGAGAAAAGCAGCCAGAACCCCAAATAGATGCCCCTCCAATTCCACCCTCCATCTCCATCCCACTTAATAACCCTAGGGCCAGCCCATTCTCTTCCTCCGTCTCTGAGGCCAGAATGACTAGTTCAAGCACCCCAGCTGACTCCCTTTCTTTCAAACATTGGGGAGCTTATATATTTATCTAGAGTTTTAAATTTACAGTCCTAGATGGGCAGTCATCCTACCTCCTTTATGTCTATGTATGTGAAATCAGCTTACTAGAATGTAACTTCGAATTAGAAAGATAGTTTTTCTGCTAATGTATGGAAATGGAAACTCTGAGCTAAGTCTTTTCAATTCTGAAAAAAATGAAAGTAACTGAATCTCTTCTGGGCAATAACGGATCAAATTCAGGGCAGGACTATCCCCAGTCCCATCTTCCTTCCTCCTCTGGGCCTCCAATTTCCAGGGCCGGGTTTTCATGCCACTCTGTGTCCCATCAGCCTCCGTGCAGGCATAGGTTGCCCTATACCTTATATATGGACTTAGATATGAAATTCTCTCAACCTAGTATTCATTAAGCTCTGTTGCTCACATACAACCACAGGCCTCCTCCAGCCTGTTGGTCCTCTCAGCACTTTTAAGCCCCTACTGGGACTCAGGAGCTTTCACCTGCCTTCTCTGCACTGCTCTGGGCTCATAGGGAGGCTGTCCTTGGGACTCCCTGCCTAAATCCCTTCCTTAGTCATTGTTACTGTCATGACAATACTGGCTGCTCCAATACCAGATTGGCCTTGAGGATAATAACTTAGAGCTGAGGCATCAAGTCTGCAGCTCTCAGATTCTACCAAATGTATCTGGGGGTTCCCTTCGTGCGCGCTCTCTCTCTCTGTCTCTCATTTTCTCTTTTTCTCTCTCTCTTCTCTTCTCCCTCTCTCTCTGTATCTATCTGTCTATCTCTATCTCTCCATGCCCTCCGCTCTCCAAGTTTTGCTGTCTGCTCTCTCAAGCTACACATTTTGGGAATTCTAAACATTCTCTGTCTCAAGCACTTGCTCTTTTACATAAGAAAGACTTTATTTTCCAGACTATGAACTCTCAATTATCTGGTCAACGTTGGAGGATGCTAACAGTGGATCAATTCATCATTTTTAGAAGTGACAAATAAGGTATATAAAGAATCTTGCCTTCTTCTGTGATGTACACCACAATAACCAAATGGTAAGTAGATGGAGAAAACATCATCTTTATTTAAAAAAATCCCAGCTTATAAATGAAGAAGAAATGTTCGAATTACAATATCACCAGTTTGCAACCTCTATAACAAAGGACATTAACAGTCACAAACACCAAAAAGAGAGAAAATCAGACAGAATGGTATGTGCCTGCTAGTGGAAAAACCGCCGCTTCCTATAATATATTATGACCAAAACTAACTGAATGAGTAAATGAATGAATCCAATCTCTCTACAGTCAAGTTATGAAAATGCAAAGCATAGTGCAACACATGTACCTACTCCTCAAGGGTATGATCAGAAAAACCTGGATGAGAAAACTACAGGACAAATGAACTTGTTTCTTCAACAAATAAAGTGCAAAGAAAAAGAGAGAGAAATGGGGGGAAACCTATAGAATAAAAGATATTTAAAAGACATGCTTGCTAATCTTATTGTTCAGATCATGTTTGGATCCAGCATTAGAAAAAAAGGTGTAAAAAGGACATGATATTTACAAGAAAATGTTTGATTTGATGTTGATGATATTAAGGAATTGGTGCTTTGTTGGGGGTGTGACAACGACTTTGTATTTGCATTAAAGAGAAAGAGTCCTCGTCTTCTAGAGATGTATACTAAAATACAATTGTCCCTTGGTGTCCATGGAGAATTCATTCCAAGACACCCACAGATACCAAAATCTACAAATGCTCAAGTTCCTGATATAAAATAGTATAGTATTTGCATATAACCTACACACATCCTCCTGTATTCATTGAGTCATCTGTCAATTATTTATACCTAATACGATGTAAATGCTATGTGAATAGTTGTATTGTTTAGAGAATGACAAGAAAAAGATCTGCACACATTCAGTATAGATACAACCACCTTTAACCACAAAATCAATCTGTGGTTGGTTGAATCCACAGATATGGAACTGAGGGATATGAAGGGCTGACTATATTTGAAGGTAAAACTACTTGATATCTGGGAGATGCTTCAAAATAGTTAAAGGCTAAATGCAATGTAGTATCTTGGATTGGATTCTAGAGAAGAGAAAGGATTTTAGTGGTAAAACTGGTGAAACAGGAAAAAGTCTAGATTTCATTAATAGTTTTATATTAATACTAATGTATTCATTCTGACAAAGGTACCATGGTATTGTAAGATAGGGAGAAACAGGTAAAGAGTATGTGAAAATTGTGCTATCTTTGCAACTTTTCCATAAATCTAAAATTATGCCAAAATATAAAATTTATTTTAAAAGCAATGAGAAGGGAGAAGTGGATGCAGGTGTGGATAGGACAGGACAAACCAGGGACCAATGGTTGTTGAAACTAGATAGTGAGTACAGAGGTTTGCCATATAACTCCACTGACTCTTGAGCGAGTTGTAAATTCTCCATAATAAAGTCACGTAAGTTAAAAACATTATGATCTTTGCTGTAGACCATTAAGAGCCTGCACAGACCTTTGGAAGCCAGGAATTTGACCCTTTGCTCTCTGTATCATTCCTGCCATCAGGGCCTTGGTGCTGAAACAGTACGGCAAAGGGCAGCAGCAGAAAGAATTGGAAACCCGCGGAGTCAAATATCACCCAGCTACCTGACTTGCTTCTTTTCTTTTGTCATTAGACCTCACGTTATTTCTTCTTCCTTTACATTTTAAAATCTTTTTTTCACCTCTATTTTAGTGCATTTTAGATCTCTTCTAGTACCATGTGCCCATCTATGCATCACTTGGTGCAAGGTCCCCACTGCAATAGCACAAACATCCAAATACTAGTGTATTAAGCAAGATGGAAGCATATTTCCCTACACGCAGAATAAGTCTGGAGGTCAGCAGGCCAGGATTGTCACAGCAGTTTCATGGAGTTTGGGATGACTCAAGCTCCTGCCTGTCCTCTACTAGTAGATTCATACAATGGCACCTTGGTCACCACACTGACGAGATAGCTTCTAGAACACAAGCCCTCACACCCACATTCCAGGCAGCAAGAAGGAAGGGTCAATCCACTTCTCTTTAAGGAAATCTCCCAAAAGTATCATATATTTCTGCAAACCTTTTACTGACTAAAATATACCCACACAGCCACTCCTGGCTGCAAAGTAGAAATACAGAAAATGGTCTTTTAATCATATGTACTCCAGCTATCCTCTACAAAAACAGAGTCCCGTTACTAAAAAAGGAGAACGGAGTGGATGTTGGGTAGAAAATTAGCAGCCTCTGCCATAATCAGTCGTGGGAAAAATCTGAACATGCAGTGACAAAGCAGTCCAACCATGACTTATGCCCAAATTAATTATCCGGCTAGTGCAATCAGCAAAGATCTGGAAGTATCTGTCATCCACATGCGCTGCTTGCTGGTTTATGTTGATTGGTTTGACTGAAAGTTACAACTAGAAAACTGCCTGTTCATTCACCCTTCACAGCAAGACATCATCTATCTATATCAGAAGCCGATATATGTGCATTTATGTCAGCATCGTGTATGGCACTAGATATGCCTGCTGTGACTAGAGTGTCCTTTAAACCTAAAATGGAATCATTATAGATTCCTCCTGGCAGCCCTCTTGAGTCTCTGGGAGACCTTCTGGCCTCCTGGCCAGTCTCCAGAGAGATTCCTGACTGTCTGCCCAGGAGGAGACACATTCTGGGCTCCCTGCCCACATTCTAACCTGCTGCTCACACGGGTAGAGAGCTATGCCTATTTGGGTCAATCCTTCCGAGTGATTATTCTGTTGCTTTTAGGTAAGTTCACTTGAATGTCCCACACATACCAACTGTGCACACCACATGTTTGAATGCCAGTTGCCAAGCAAAAGCAATGGCCGCATACTTTCCAACAAGTTATGTTGGAAAAAGCATCTGAAATCTGAGATTGAGAATCAAGCTGGAGCTCTTTTTGGTCTTGGTGGTGAGAGTTTAGGAAATTCACTTAGGCTAAGACTTAGTTTCCTCATATGCCAAACAGAGATATTGCTATGGCCTCTACTTTCCTTTCAAGTGTATCGTGAAGCTCAGTTACGATGAATAGTGCATGTCACAGTGCTATGCTTTACACCAGAAAAAAGGTTGATATTATTCTTAATCTAGTGAAAACATAAGTCATTTTAAAAAGAAGAGACGAACGAGAGCAATAATGCAGCCCAAGTCCATTTCACCAGGGTCAACACAAAGAAATATAAGAACTAGTGCCAAATCTGCAGGATATAAAGAATGAGACAAAAGGGTCAGTGGAATTATATCTGCCCCAGAAATGATAGATTCCAAATGACTTGTGTCAGGGAGTAACTTACAACATTCTTCTAGCCACCATTTCCATTTATTATCAGTCATTCCTCCCATGGAACACCAGTGCCAAGAGGAAACCTATTGTTAAATACTCTGTTCTGCCCCAAGTGAAAATGTAAACTATGTTTTATTTCTTTTAACAAAGTCATCTTTAAAATTTAACTAGATTCCTATCTCAACAGCAAAGACCCAAAGCTCTCACATAAAATTTTCCAACTCAATATCATCAACGAGGGTCCACTTCCATTCATGAATATAAGCCTTTGGACACAAGCATGTAAGTAGTTACATAAATTTATTTGGGGAGATAGGTGGCTTCTGCAGGTGTAAATGTACATGTTTGTATAACTATATACTGGAGCCTGTAGAAAGTTTATAGATTTTTAGAGATATTAACAAAAAGAAATTTTAAATCCTTTTGTTTTTGTCAAAAGGAGGAGCTTTAGTTTATACAACATAAAATTAGAATTGCTTTTACTTGCTACAAGTTGAATATCAACACTTTTTCCAGAGTTAGATCCAAGGCTAAACTGCTGGGATTTAACATAACAAAACTGCTCTCCATATGTGAACCAAAAATCACCTGGGATCTATTGGCCAGTTAAGACTTTTTGCTCCGATCTAACTTTAGAGGGTGACTTCTGTCAAGAGCTAAGGAAGAACACAATTCATTATGACTGCAGAACTTAGTGGAGTCAAGATGTAGATTCACTGGCCATCTGTAAACTTTTCCTGTGACCCACAGCTAGAGCAAAGTATGTCTTAATTGCGAATAAATTTTCCTGATAAGATTAAAAGTTTCTCGCTCCTTAAATATCTGGAACTTCCCTTGCTTAGAAAACATGCACACACATAGAACAAAAGGAATTCATTCCAGATGTCCAAGAGGCCTTGCGTGTCAGGCTCTGGTTTTAATGGTTGCAAAGGGACATTTTGGCAGGTGGTCACAATGGTATTTTGGCAGGTGGTCACAATGGTATTTTGTCTCTCTCAAACTTGCTGCCATCAAACCACACTGTACAACTCACCTGTACATTTGTATAATTTTTGCCTAACAAAGGGAGGAAAAGAAAACATGATAATTAGCTGAATACTCACCAGATCAAAAGGCTGAAACACAGGAACAGGTAAATTCATCAGTAAGAGTTTTATCAATACTGACTGTGTTCCCAGAACTGTTCCACGCTACGTGGAGGAAACAAAAGTAGAAAATACTGTCCTAAGTCTTGAGAACTTACAATGACTTACTAGTGACAAGGTTAACAAGAATGAAAGTGCCCCTGTGTTCCCACAGTAACCTGCATAAAGCATCACTGCATATACTATTCGTTATAATGAACAGTTTGTATGACTGACGTCATCTACCGAGACGAACCCAACAAGAAGCATGGTATATCTGTCATTGTAAACACAGAGCCCAAAGCATATTCGATAAATGCTAACTCAGTGAATGAAGGAAACAAAAGAAAAAATTAAAGCGACGTGAGAGCCGCAGGGATTCAAAATGCAGTCAAACATGAGCCCCTTATGTTTCCTGGAATTATGAAGTGTTAATATTTTTATTCTGCTAATAAGGCATCCCTTCATATTCCTAAGAACCAAGTTGAATTTTTCTGCCTTCAATCAAACTATACACTGAGAAACAACAGCTACTATGCTAGAAAATATAACCTTTAGTCTGGAAGTCCATTGTTAAAAAGCAGGTATTATATGCCTGCAGAAGAAAAGAAGAAGAGATATTAAGAGTGATGAAGTTGATTTCATTGCTGTGTTTTGGTGATAGTGTATTCCCCAAGGGAAGGGAAAAGGCAGGCCTGCTGGGGAAAAAAAAAAAAAGCTCAAATTCAGATGAATGTGGGAAATCCATTATTTAAGTAAATTAAGTCTAATTCTGTACAATAAGGGTTTCTCTCTTGTCACACATACAGAGGAAAGGCTATGTGAGGACATCTGCAAGCCAGGAAGAGCGTCCCCACTAGGACGGGACCTTCCTGACTCTTTGATCTTGGACTTCCAGCCTCCAGAACTGTGAAAAAACAAATTCTGTTGTTGAAAGTACCCACTCTATGGTATTTTGCTATGGCAGCCCAGGTTGCTTAATGCAGGTAAAACATGCACATTTACCTCATTAGCTTTCTCACTACTTTGCTCGCATTTATAACGGGCTTCTTTTATTATGCTGAAATTTGACATGGGAAAATACATGTTACTTAGTGGTACTGTTGTTCTGTGTTTCTTTAGGCGAAGGTCAGTCAAGTGCAGCCGCAAGAGGAGACACAGGAGAGGCTCCAGGAAACAAAATGTGTGGTGCTTGCAGGTCCTGGAGAGCCAGACAGTTATTGCATGCTAACAGGGGCCATATGGGAGGAGTGCCAAGGGATCGGGCTCAGCCAAGCAGTGGCGGGAGCCGACAGCCAGCGAGGACCTGTGGTCAGGTGCCTTCACTCACAGTCAGGGTGAGGTACATGAGAAAAGGGATTTCACTGGTGCATCTGAATGTTACTAAGTCATGGTTAAAGAATGGCAGTGAAGGGAAACTTGTGATAGGAGCCAGCCTTATCACGTTCGTGCACCTGGATACCTGGGCAAGGTGCTCACGGGTCAACATGAGGCAGCAGGAAACAAAATATGAAATTTAAAAATTTTTTTCATTTCACTATACAGCTATAAAGACTCAGTAATTGTTCCTCTCAAAGTTTGTTTTCATAACATGCTCTTTTCACAGCATTTACCTTTTACTTCTTTAAAGAAAGGAGAAAACACCAGCTTTTAGCTTTAATCATAATCAGAAAGCTTAGATAAAACATATAAATCCAGGCCAGGCGTGGTGGCTCACGTCTATAATCCCAGCACTTTGAGAGGCCAAGGCAGGTGGATCACCTGAGGTCAGGAGTTTGACACCAGCCTGGCCAATATGGTGAAACCCTAACTCTACTAAAAATACAAAAATTAGCCGGGTATGGTGGCAGGAGCTGGTAATTCCAGCTACTCGGCAGGCTGAGGCAAGATAATTGCTTGAAACTGGGAGGCAGAGGTTGCAGTGAGCCGAGATCACGCCACTGCACTGCAGCCTGTTCAGCAGAGTCAGACTGCATCAAAAAAGAAAAAAAAATGTAAAGCCAAATTTTTCACCCTTATCACTTTCAAAAGCACACAGGCTCACTTATCTGAGCTATTAAAAATTTATGCATTCAAGATCTCCTCATTTTTCTGACCAAACTGATGCTCTGAAATTTTCCTCATTCTTATGGTATCAAGGGATCCCAACATCACCCTCGTGTTTAGTGATTTGCTGGGGTTCACAGGACTCAGCCTATAGTCACAGCTATGATTTATTAGAGCAAAAGGAGGCAAGGCAAAATTAACAAAGGAAAAAGGAGCATTGGGTGAGGCCCACAGGATACCAGGCACAAGCTTCCAAGGGTCTGCTCCCAATGGAGTCTCACAGAATGCACTAAATTCCTTCAGCAATGAGTTACGATAACACCTGTGAAATGCTGTCTACGAAGGAAGTTTATTAGAGACAGTGCCCAAGGCTTTTGCTGCAGGCTGGTCACTTAGGCACTCTCTGCCTAGCACTTACCAAAATATACTCCAAGAAGAAAAACAGGTGTTTGGCATAAGTCAATTGCACAGTTCAAACACTCATCAGTTAGGCACCTGTGGAAACCTTCCTGACATTTAAGATCTCAGACGCCAGTCTGGCGTTAGCCTTACAAGCAGGACTTTCTAAAAAAGCTGTCTCCGGCCTGCCATGTTAACTTTTCTCTGCACACTCACGCAAAAATTTGCTGTCATTCAGAACTATTCAGGATCTTCTCCCACTGTGACCTCTTTGTAGCCTTTAAAACTCTGACCAGGTCCTCTTTCTGAAAACACCTTTCATGATTTTTATACTATACCATGAAACTATTTCTTCCCTTTTGTGCCAGAAAAGGGGATGGATGAGGTTAGTCCTATGGTTAGGGATGAACGGAGGTGGGTGACCCCAAAGTGTAACTCTTCCCCCTTTCCCTCAGTAAATCTGAAATCAAATACAACCACACATCCCAAAAATGGAAACCCTTCAGAAGACCAATCCATCTGGTCTCTATTCGGAATCTGTATCCTCTCATCCCCACGTCTTTACCCCTGACACTTGTAAAATATCTCCAATAGAGGCTAAAGTGACATTTGCCCCAACTCACTCTGGTTTCTTTAGAAGTCATGTGCCACACTTCTAATCTTCATGTTTCTCACTTGGCCACAGGAACAGGGAAGAAGCTTTGCCACACTACGTTCTGTTCATTCTATTGTTCCAGGGTTTCACGTTCACCTATTTCCCATCCTCAAAGCAATCACGGCCTAATTGGCCTCTCTCCCTTCATCATTTCCATCCCACCAATACCAAACATATAGCTACCCCCACCCACAGCTGTGACCTTTGATCACGCCACAGTGGAAAACCGCCAGTGTTGCCTATTGCCTATTTCCTAATGAACAGAATTTCCCAATGAATAACATTCTTGCCCTGGTATTAAGATCGTCCATGACTTAGCCACACTCTCTTTTTCTAGTCCCATCTTTCTCTACTGCTATCCTCATGTTCATTTCTGAGGTGAATAAGGAAGCTATTTGGTGATGCTTCTCTAGATCATTTAGTCAAAACAGATCAATGGGCTGTTACTTTAAAATGTACCTTGTCTCTCCTGGCTATATTAATTGAGAATAGGATCAAGAACTCATTTGTAGCCAGCCAGGCAAGGTGGCTTATGCCTGTAATCCCAGCATTTTGGGAGGCCGAGGCAGGTAGATCACAAGGTCAGGAGATCGAGACCACCCTGGCTAAAACAGTGAAAGCCCGTCTCTACTAAAATTTTTTTAAAAACCAATATGTTTATGTACTTATGGATAACTGCAGTATAACTTTGCTGTAAATGGCATTGCTTTCTGTTTATATATATATATATATATATTTTACTGCGTTTTAGGTTCTGGGGTACATGTAAAGATCATGCAGGATTGTTGCATAGATACATACATGGCAATATGGTTTGCTGCCTCCACTCCCATCACTTATATCTGGCATTTCTCCCCATGTTATCCCTCCTAAATTCCCTACCCGCCACTGTCCCTTCCCTAATCCCTCCCCCGACAGACCTCAGTGTATGATGCTCCCCTCCCTGTGTATATGTGTTCTCATTGTTCAACACTCGCCTATGGGTGAGAACATACGGTATTTGATTTTCTGTTCTTGTGTCAGTTTGCTGAGAATGATGGTTTCCAAAAAATGGGCGTGGTGGCACACACCTATAGTCCCAGCTACTCAGGAGGCTGAAGCAGGAGAATCGCTTGAACCTGGGAGGCGGAGGCTGCAGTGAACCGAGATTGTGCCACTGCACTCCAGCCTGGGTGACAGAGCGAACTCTGTCTCAATAAATAAATAAATAATAACTCATTTGTAATAATCAGCTAGAGCCAGGCTGTCTCTCACCTTGCCAGCACACGGGAATCACCTGAGGACCATTAACCAATGCCAACGCCTGGACCCCATGCCTTGGTTTTCTGATTCAGTCGATCTAGGATGTGGCCTTTGGGGCATTGGGGTTTTTAGAAGCTCCCTAGGGTTTCTATAATGCACAACAGGGGCTGAGAAATACTGACACAGGAAATCTGTCTTTGCCTGTGTTTTGCCCAAAATGACTACGGGACCATTACAACAGAGTCCGTGCATGTTCTTTTTATTTTATTTTATTTTATTTTTATTTTTTATTTATTTTAGAATAAAAATAATAAAAGAGGAAGAAAGAGGAAGAGATTTTAGAAAAAGAAAAGGAGAAAGAAAAACAGCAAAAGAAAGAAAAAAAAGAATGAAAGAAAGAGGAAGAGATTTTAGAAAAAGAGAAAAAGAGGAAGAAAGAAACAGCAAAAGAAAGAAAAAAAAGAATGAAAGAGAGAAAGAAAGAGGGAGAGAAAGAGGGAGAGAGAATAGGATTCTTGTTTTATTGCCCAGGCTAGAATACAGTCTAAAAATGGGTATTAAAAACCTCTTTTATGCCAATAATTGTGTTTAACAATGGAGACAGGAAGGAATAGGGGATGAAAATAACAAA
>CAUYQU010050701.1:0-46071 GCA_963574635.1 Cheracebus regulus | reverse complement strand
GCTCCTCTGCCGGGAATCTCCCGGTCTGTGGGCAACAAAAATTCGTCGGAAAGTGCGGCGTCCACTCGTTCTCTGCGCTTTCACTGGGAGCTACATTCCTGAGCTGTTGCTAATCGGCCATCTTGGATCTCTCTCCATCTTGTAACTTTTAAGTTACCATTTTGGTTTTCATACCAAAGAGTTGTCCTTTTAGAAGCTTGTAATTTCCTTTTTCTGTTTGGAGTTTACCGTTTTCACAAGTATGTATTTGTTGTGTATCATCAGTCATTATTAATGTTTGCTGTTTGGCAGACCATTTTATCTGAACATACTGATACTCTTCTAAAATACTTATATGTGTGTATGTCTAGTTGTGTCAGTATATGCACATATGTGTATTTATTATGGATATGTGTGCACATATATATGTCTATACCTGTATATGTGTTTTAAATTCCTTTTGTCCTGTAAGTTTCCTTCATTTAGAACTTCTATTAAGTGAATATTGTATTACACTTAATAGAAGTACCTAGCTCTTTTTTGTCTTTTAGGTTTTTATATTCTTATCTTTTTATTCTGTATTTTAAAGACTCTTCAGTTTAGTCTTTTCAATTATAATTTGTCTGTAATATGTCTATGAATAATTGTGTTTGTTTTGTTTTTGTTTTTTGACGGAGTCTTGCTCTGTCACCCAGACTGGAGTGCAGTAGCACGATCTCAGCTCACTGAAACCTCTGCCTCCCAGGTTCAAGTGATTCTTCTGTCTCAGCCTCCAAAGTAGTTGGGACTACAGGCCGATGCCACCATGCTTGTTAATTTTTGGATTTTTTTGGTAGAGACAGGGTTTCACCATATTGACAAGGCTGGTCTCAAACTCCTGACTTTAGGTGATCTGCCCACCTTGGCCTCCCAGAGTACTGGGATTGCAGGTGTGAGCCACCGCCCTGAGACTAATTTTTCTTTTTTTTTTATAACCATAGTTTAATTTTTTTTTTCAGTTAGCTATGTGGAGCTGATTTCTGTCTTTCTCATCTCCCCTGAGAATTCTCTCCCTGTCTTGTCCCCTACTCTCATCCCTACACTTGAGAATATAAGAACTGTAGGTCCTTTGCTCAGAAAATAATCCCCCTATGCACGTTCAGAAATTTTTTTCCATAATGTTGTGTGATTCTAGATGTCTAAAAGCTCATTTATGACCTCTAGATCCTTGCTATTCAAAGTGCTGTTGTAGAACCAGCTACATTGGTCCTGTCTGGTATCTGGTTAGAAATTCAGAATCTCAGGCCCTATGCCAGGTACCAAATTGGAATCTTCATTTTAACAAGATCCCTTGTGATTTATTTTACATTCAAGTTTGAGAAGCACTGCTGTAAGAGGTTAGAAACCTCTGTGGTGTATGTGATATATATTGTTTCTTTTCTTGTTGTGTTACCTTTTACATAGCTGTAGTGTCATCTATAGCACTTTTTTAAAAATCATGACTTGATTACCAAAATTGTAAAGTAGAAATATTTTGAAGTAGTTACAATACAGTATAGTATTTGAATAGCAAGCTATGTTATATGAAGTAGCAAGAGGCAAGCAGGGACTGATGTATACACTCATTCTTATAACAACAGCGAACACTTACATAGTAGTTACTATGAGCCAGGCAGTATTCTAATCACTATCTTTTTGTTTATGTGTATATGTTTGTATCTATGTGTCTTAGTCCATTTGGAGTGCTGTAACAAAATACCGTAGACTGAGTGGCTTATAAAGAGCAGAAATTTCTCACAGTTCTGGTGGCTGGGAAGTCCAGCATCAAGGCACTGGCAGATTTGGTGTCTGGTGAGGGCTCACTTTTTGATTCACAGATGGTGTCTTCTTGCTGTGGGGTCCTCACATGGCGAAAGAGGCTAGCTAGTTCTCTGGGGTCTCTTTTATAAGGACACTAATCCCATTCTTGAGGGCAGAGCTCTTATGACCTAATCACCTCATGAGGTACAAAGACTCCACCTCCTAATACTGTAACCTTAGGGGTTAGGATTTCAACCATGTGAATTTGGGGAGGGATACAAATATTCAGACTCTGTGAATGTATGTATGTATATGTATTTATACAGATTCATTTGCTTATAATTTGTTATAATAAGCAGTCAGAGAAATACAAATAAATACCATCTGTTAATTAGTAAATATATAAAAATCAAACTATTTTATCACATGTTCAATAAAGGCATAAAATAAATATATGATTAGTGTTTAATAAAATAAGCAAATCATTTGTTATGACAGGCAAATGAATCTGTGTAAATAAATACATATACATACATCAGCTTAGATACTGTTCCATTTCACAAATAAAGAAACTGAGGAACAAAAAGGTTAAGAATCTTAGCCAAGGTCACATAATTAGTAGATGGAAGAGCTAGGATTTGAACCAAGGTAGTATAGCCTAGAATCTGTGCTGTTTACCATTGCATTATACTGCTCTTTTGTAGTTGTACTTAGAGATCTCCCTAAACAAAATGCAGCTCAAAAGCAAGCTGATTAATTCCTGATACATTTACCTTTTAAAATTCATTACTAGAATTCATCTGCTTGTGGTGCTGATAGATGAACCAGATATGCCAGATCATTAATTCTTTCTGAATTAATTTTGGTTTGCTATTAATCGAGATTTCTAAATGGCAAGAAACTAGATTATTGGATTTTACACTACCTACCCTCAAGGTTTGATACAAGGTTTATTAAATAACTTATGCAAATACTTTCTATATTAAACATTAATTTTCTTCCTTCTCCACTAGATGGACAAGAGGTAATTTATAGAAACAGTAATTGAATGGCTAATAAAATTAAAAGAAAGACTAACTTCAAAAGCTAGTCAGAGAAATACAAATAAATACCACTTAGTAAATATATAAAAATCCAACTGTTTTATCAAACATTCAATAAAGGCATAAAATAAAAATGTGATTAGTGTTTAATGAAATGAGCATTCATACTTGTTAAGTAGAAATGTTCATTTTTGCTGATGGGTTTATTGGTATTATTTGACATATCATGGTCTTCTTTTCCTTATCATTTTTTTCATAATTTCCTAATGTTGAAATTAAGTTGTTTGCAGTTTTGTTCACATAATGTTGTAATTGATGTGTTTTTATCTTTGAATTTTTATTATTTATTGTTTATAAAAGTAGAATTACTAGGTCCAAGGTTGGAGTGTTTTCCAAGCTCTCATTAAAAATAATAACTAATTTCTACTGAATGCTTACCATGTGCAATCATTACTCTAAATGCTTTACATATTATATGAACTCATTTCATCTTTACATTAAAATGTAAGATGGACCCTGTTTTGACTCTTGTTTTTCAGGAAATTAAGCCACAGTGGAATTAAAATAATTTTCTTAAAGTCACACAGTTCAAGCCAGGATTTGTTTTCCAGAAAGATTATACTACTTTACGCTTCTGCCTGTAGAATTTGAGATTATATACCCTCTTATGCCCTCCCCAGTAAAATGTTGTGGTAATAGTGCAATAGCAGTGAACACAATTAGAACCTCTAAATTATGGCCTCTAAATACCATTCCTCACTGAAAGGATCAAAGGTCATTGGATGACTGGCTGATTTCCATTCTAGGACAGAAAATACAAGAGAAACCAGAGATGTTCAGTTGTATCCGAAAGCAAGGAAGCTACCAAAGACTAGTACTTCCAGCCAAAAGGACACAGTGGCCAATAAAAAGGGGGCTCCCAGTGACCAAATATGAGAGAACTTGAGCGTGATAAAAGAATATAATGAAA
This sequence comes from Cheracebus regulus, assembly GCA_963574635.1. Taxonomy (NCBI): domain Eukaryota; kingdom Metazoa; phylum Chordata; class Mammalia; order Primates; family Pitheciidae; genus Cheracebus; species Cheracebus regulus. The sequence goes on along the minus strand of CAUYQU010050701.1, from coordinate 42,300 downwards.
GCACTTGGTTGAAATGTGCAGAATTTATAAAAACTCCTTGGTTCATAGCAATGGATGTGTAATAAGGAACACACACACACACCCCCCCCACTATAACAACAGTGAATTACTGGATACAGTAAAAACAAATAGGCACTAACTCCATACGCTGATAATGAGCAATTATGAAGAAAGAATTAAACATTTATCCTTTTTCTGTATGAACGCTGTTATGGGGTAAGCAAGTAACATTATTTGTTGAGGAAAAGTTCTTTGCAGAATTTTAGTTAATGAATGTGGAAGTAATGACAGGATTAGAGTATCATTTTGCCAATCCTAATGAAATAATTTATTCAGGCTATGATCATCAGTGGATGAAAGCATTAGACATACGGTCATGTGAGAACTTCTCAGTGGAACAATCAGTCTGCCCTACCTGGACCTATTGCTTAATTTCAGTCTTATGAAAAGTAGGGTAAGCAGATAGTGTATGTCTTCTGCTGTCATACATATGAAACATACAGCGTAAGCTCTGAAGTTCTGCAGCCAAAAATTTCCACCCAAAAAGCCTGTGTCAAATTAAGATCAAGCTTCTGTAGCAGAGTTTGGCAAAATACGGCTTTTCAGTCAAATCCAACCTAGTGGCTATTTTTAAATAACATTGTTTTGTTTTGTTTTTTAACCACAGCCACTCTGATTCATTTACATATTGTCTGTAGCTGCTTTTATGCTGCAGTGACAGAGTTGGGTAGTTGCAACAGAGACTGTATGGCCCACAAAGCCTGAAATATTTACACCTTTTCACAGAAAAGGCTTGTTGATCCTTGAGCTAGATGAGCCAAGTTAAGTTAAACCAAAAAGAAGCAACACCACAGAATATGGGCCTTTTACAGGACAGCTGATCTGGCTTCTTTAACAATTCAGTGGTATAAAAAATGAGGGAGCATCACTCTAAGCTAAGAGACACTTATGCACACTAACCAGATGAAATCTTGAGACACCGTTTGGATTCTGCTTCAAATAAGCACACGGAAGAAACAGGAGACAATCAGGAAAATCTGCCTTCTAGGTTGCTTTAGACAACAGCTCCCAACCTCTCTTTTAAATACTCTAATTCCTTGGTTTCTTTGTCAATGTAAGCATGCCTTTGTGTGCTATTTCCGCTATATATAAGCATGATTGACAGAGGGACATCCATCAAAGCTGGGTCTGTATCTTCTGGTCTTGGTGGTAGAAGAGGCTCGTATTTGATACTTGATTCTCTTCTTCAGTAAGTGTGAGATTTAGTCCTGAAAGTTTAATTGTTGAGTCTCAACTTCCAGGGCCTTAAAAGGGAAGTATCAGTTACTTCTGGAATTCTTTCAAAATTAAAGGGTACATATGTTCTGTAAATAATGAAATTATTAACCTGAATGAGACCCATGTATATTTTGGAAGGTGTAGTGAGAGAATTGATGCATAATCTTTATAATAAGACAGACCTAAGTTTGGATATTAGTTCTATGTCTTAGTCGTGTCCTTGAGCAAGTTATTTACTATTTCTGAACTTTAGTTTCTTCATTTGTAAACTGGAGACAGTATCTATCTCAAATATTTGTTCTAATAGCTAAGTAAATTAAAATTTGGGAAAGTACATAGTATAGCAACAGATACATGTTAGTTAAATATTCTTTCTTTTTTTATTTGGGGAAATATACCTGTATAGTATAGGTAGATATATTTATATTGGATAACTTGAAAATTTTTTTTTGAATATCAAATGGTATGATTAATAAGAATTACGCAGAACTTGGTTGAGTGTGGTGGCTCATGTCTATAATCCCAGCACTTTAGACCGAGGCAGGCAGATCACGAGGTCAAGAGATCGAGACCATCCTCGCCAACATGGTGAAACCCCATCTCTACTAAAAATACAAAAATTAGCTGGGCATGGTGGTGCACTTCTGTAGTCCCAGCTACTTGAGAGGCTGAGGCAGGAGAATTGCTTGAACCCAGGAGACAGAGGTTGCAGTGAGCCGAGATCGCGCCACTGCACTCCAGCCTCGCAACAGAGCAAGACTCCATCTCAAAAAAAAAAAAAAAAAAAAGAATTATGCAGAACTTACATGAAGAAAATTCCTCTAACATAAAGAGGATACTAAATGAAGAGATACCCTCTGTTTTTAGATAGACACATACAATATTATTAAGAGGTCTTTTCTATTTTTTTTTAGTTAAGTTTTATTTCAATAGGTTTTTGGGGAGCAGCTGGTGTTTGGTTACATGAATAAGTTATTTAGTGGTGATTTCTGGGATTTTGGTGCACCCATCCCGAGCAGTATATGCTGTACCCAGTTACCCAATGTACAGTCTTTTATTGCTCACCCCCCTCACCCTTTCCCATGAGTCCCCAAAGTCTGTTGTATCATAATTATGCCTTTGATTCCTCATAGTTTAGCTCCCACTTATGAATGAGAACATAAAATGTTTTATTTTCCATTTCTGAGTTACCTCACATAGAATAATGTTCTCCAGTTCCATCTAGGTTGCTGTGAATGCCATTATTTTGTTCTTTTTTTATAGATGAGTAGTATTCCATGGTACATGTATACTGCATTTTCTTTATCCACTTGTTGATTGATGGGCCTTTGGGCAATCAATCACAATTTCTTTATTTTGAAATTGTGAATTGTGATGCTATAAATATGCATGTGCAAGTATCTTTTTCATATAATGACTTCTTTTCTCTGGGTAGATATCTAATAGTGGGATTGCTGGATCAAATGATAGATCTACTTTTAGTTCTTTAAGAGTATTGTTTTCCATAGTGGTTGTACTAGTTTACATTCCCACTAGCAGTTAAAAGTGTTCCCTTTTAAACATATTCCAAGCCAATATCTGTTATTTTTAAATTTCTTGATTATGGCCATTCTTGGCAGGAGTAAGGTGGTATTGCATTGTGATTTCGAATTGCATTTCCTGATCATTAGTAATGTTGAACATTTTTTTCATGTTTGTTGGCTATTTGAATATCTTTTGAGAATTTTCTATTCATGTCCTTAGCACACTTTTTGATAGAATTGTTTTTTTCTTGCTGATTTGAGTTCCTTGTAGATTCTGGATATTAGTCCTTTGTTGTATGCATAGTTTGGGAAGATTTTGTCCCACTCTGTGGATTGTCTGTTTACTCTGCTGATTATTTCTTTTGCTGTGCAGAAGCTTTTTAGTTTAGTTAAGTCTCATTTATTTATCTTTGTTTTAGTGGCATTTGCTTTTGGGTTCTTTGCCATGAAGTCTTTGCCTAAGCCAGTGTCTAGAAGGGTTTTTCGAATGTCATCTTCTAGAATTTTTATGGTTTCAGGTTTAAGTATTTGATCCATCTTGAGTTGATTTTTGCATAAAGTAAAAGATGAGGATCTAGTTTCATTCTTCTACATGTGACCTGGCAATTATCTCAGCACCATTTGTTGAATAGGGTGTCATTTCCCGACTTTATGTTTTTGTTTGCTTTGTCAAAGATCAGTTGACTGTAAGTATTGGGCTTTATTTCTAGGTTCTCTATTGTGTTCCATTGGTCAATGTGCCTTTTTTTTTTTTTTTTTTTTTTTTTTTGAGATGGAGTCTTGCTCTGTCACACAGGCTGGAGTGCAGTGGCACCATCTCAACTCGCTGCAACTTCTTCTTCCTGGGTTCAAGCAGTTTTCCTGCCTCAGCCTCCTGACTAGCTAGAACTACAGGTGTGCACCACCATGCCTGGCTAATTTTTGTATATTTAGTTGAGACAGGGTTTCACCATGTCATCCAGGCTTGTCTCGAACTCCTCACCTCAAGTAATTCTCCTGCCTTGGCCTCCCAAAGTGCCGGGATTACAGGTGTAAACCACTGTGCTAGGCCTACGTGCCTATTTTTATATCATTACCATGTTGTTTTGGTGACTGTAGCCTTATAGTGTAGTTTGAAGTCAGGTCATTTGATTCGTTTTTTTTTTAGTCTTGCTTTGGCTATGTGGGCTCTTTTTTGATTTCATATGAATTTTAGTATTTTTTTTTCTAGTTCGGTGAAAAACGATGGTGGTATTTTGATGGAAATTGCATTGAATTTATAGACTGCTTTTGGCAGTGTGGTCATTATCACAATATTGATTCTACCTATCCATGAGCATGGGATATATTTCCTTTTGTTTGTGTGGTCTGTGATTTCTTTCAGCAGTGTTTTGTAGTTTTCCTCGCAGAGGTCTTTCACCTCCTTGGTTAGGTATATTCCTAAGTTATTTTTGTTGTTGTTTCTTTGTTTTTTTTTTCCCCCAGCTATTGCAGATGGCTTTGGGTATTGATTTAATGATCAGCTTGATTACTGTTGGTATATAGCAGTGCTACTGATTCGTATCCTGAAATTAATTTTGTATCCTGAAACATTTCTGAATTCATTTATCAGTTCTGGGACCTTTTGGGATGAATTTTTAGGGTTTTCTGGGTTTAGGATCATGTCATTGGCAAACAGTGACAGTGTGACTTCCTCTTTATGACTTGGATGCCTATTATTTCTCTCGTCTGATTGCTCTGGCTGGGACTTCCAGTACTATGTTGAATAGAAGTGGTGAACATGGGCGTTATTGAATAGAAGTAGTGAAAGTGAGCAGTCTTGTTCCTGTTCTCAGGGGGAGTGCTTTCGGCTTTCCCCGTTCAGTGTAATATTGGTTATGGGTTTGTCATAGATGGCTTTTGGTGCCTTAATGTATGTACCTTCTATGCTGATTTCACTGAGAGTTTTAACCATAAAGGGATGCTGGATTTTGTCAAATTCTTTTTTCTGTGTCTATTGAGATGATTATGGGATTTTTGTTTTTAAGTTTTGTTTATGTGGTGTATCACATTTATTGATTTGTGTATGTTAAACCATTTCTGCATTACTATTATGAAACCCACTTGATCATGGTGGGTTATCTTTTTGATATGCTATCAGATTTAGTTAGCTAGTATTTTGTTGAGGGTTTTTGCTATGGTCATCAGGGATATTGGTCTGTAGTTTTCTTTGTTATGTCCTTCCCTGGTTTTGTTATTAAGGTGCTTCTGGCTTCATAGAATGATGTAGGGAAGATTCTTTTTTTCTCTATCATTGGAATAGTGTTGGTAGGATTGGTACCAATTCCTCTTTGTGTGATAGAATTCAGCCATGAATCCATCTGGTACTGGACTTTTTTTTGTTGACAATTTTTTAATTATTTCAACCTCACTGCTATTGGTCTGTTCAGAGTTTCTGTTTCTTCCTATTTTTCAGGAATTTATTCATCTCCTAGGTTTTCTAGTTTGTGTGCATAAAGGTTTTCATAATAGCCTTGAATGATCTTTGGTATTGCTGTGGTATCAGTTGTAATGTCTCCCATTTAATTTCTAATTAAGCTTATTTGGATCTTCTGTCTTCTTTTCTTGCTTAATCTCGCTGTTGGTCTGTCAATTTTATTTATCTTTTTAAAGAACCAGCTTTTTGTTTTATTTATCTTTTGTATTGTTTTTGTTTATTTCAAATTCATTTAGTCCTGCTCTGATCTTTGTTATTTCTTCTGCTGGGTTTGGTTTGTTCTTGTTTCTCTAGTTTCTTGAGGTGTGACCTTAAATTGTCTACTTGTGCTCTTTCAGACTTTTTGATTTCATTTAATGCCGTGAATTTTCCTCTTAGCAGTGTGTTTGCTGTATCCCAGAGGTTTTGATAGGTTGTGTCACTATTATTGTTCAGTTCAAATAATTTTTAAATTTCCATCTTGATTTCATTGTTGACTCAATCATTCAGGAGCAGGTTATTTAATTTCCATCTATTTGCATGGTTTTGAGGGTTCCTTTTAGAGTTGATTTCCAATTTTGTTCCACTGTGGTCTGAAGGAGTACTTGATATAGTTTCTGTTTTTTTAAATTTATTGAGACTTGTTTTGTGGCTTGTCATTTGGTCTGTCTTGGAGAATGTTTTATGTGCTGATGAATAGAATGTATATTCTACAGTTGTTGGGTGGAATGTTCTGTAAATATCTATTAAGTCCATTTGTTTTAGGTATAGTTGAAGTCCATTGTTTCTTTGTTGACTTTCTGTCTTGATGACCCTATCTACTGCTGTCAGTAGAGTGTTGAAGTCCCCCACCAATATTGTATTGCTCTCTATCTCATTTCTTAGGTCAAGTAGTAATTGTTTTATAAATTTGAGAACTCCAATGTTAGGTGCATATGTATTAAGGATTGTGATCTTTTCCTTTGGACTAGTCCTTTTATCATTACATAATGTCCCTCTTTGTCTTTTTTTTTTTTTTTAACTGTTGTTGCTTTCAAGTTTGTTTTGTCTGATACAAGAATAGCTACTTCTGCTCACTTTTGGTATCTATTTGTATGGAATACCTTTTCCCACTCCTTTACCTTAAGTTTATGTGAGTGCTTATGTGTCATATGAGTCTCTTGCAGACAGCAGATACTTGGTTGATGAATTCTTTTTTGCCATTTTATGTCTTTTAAGTGGAGCATTTAGGCCATTTACATTCAATGTTAGTATTGAAATGTGAGGTACTGTTCTTTTCATCATGCTATTTGTTGCCTGAATACCTTGTTTTTTTCATTGTGTTATTGTTTTATAGGTCCTTTGAGATTTATGTTTTAAGGAGGTTCTATTTTGGTATATTTCAAGGATTTGTTTCAAGATTTAGAGTTCCTTTTAGCAGTTCTTACAGTGCTGACTTGGTAGTGGCGAAATCTCTCAGCATTTGTTTATCTAAAAAAGACTGTACCTTTCATTTATGAAGCTTAGCTTCACTGGATACAAAATTCTTGGCTGAGAGTTGTTTTGTTTAAGGAGGGTAAAGATAAGACTCCATTCCCTTCTAGCTTATAAGGTGTCTGCTGAGAAATCTATTAATCTGATGGGTTTTACTTTATAGGCTACCTGATGCTCCATGGGGTGCTCCCTTGATGTGGTGTTTTCCCCCTTACTGTAGAGATTCCTGAGAGCTGAACTACAGTGATTGTTGTTTCTTTTGTGAGTCTTGTCATCCAGCAGAACTACCAGGCGAGGAGTGCTTATATGCCAGTAAAGTGTCCTGTGATGTGATCCATCTTCAGGGCTCTCAACCGTGGATACCAGCATCTTTCCAGTGGGGGTAGCAGGGGAGTGAAGTGGACTCTGTGAGAGTCTTTGGTTATATTTTTGTTTACTGCACTGATTTTGTGTTGGCTGGCCTCCAGCTGGGAGGTGGCACTTTCAAGAGAACATCAGCTGTGGTAGTGTAGGGAGAATACAAGCTTGCCCTAGGGTTACCTAGATGAGGTTTCTCAGGCAGTGGGTGGGACCATAGAGCTCCCAAAAGATGATGTCCTTTGTTTTTGGCTACCAGGGTAGGTAGAGAAAGATCATCAGGTGGGGGCAGGATTAGGTGTGGCCAAGCTCAAACTCTCCTTGGGCAAGGCTTGCTGCTGTGGGGAATGGGGGTGTAGTTCTCAGGCCAATGGAGTTACATTCTCAGGAAGATTATGGCTGCCTCTGCTGCGTCATACAGGTCACCAGGGAAGTAGGGGAAAGCCAGCAGTGACAGGCCTTACCCAGCTCCCATGCAGCCTGAAAGGCTGGTTCCCCTCCCACCGTGCTTCTACAATAGGACCAAGTTTATTTCCAGGCAGCCGGTGAGCAAGGCTGACAATTTGCTCCAGTCTACAAATCTCCCCACTGAGACAGCAAGCAGGGCTTTCAAGTTTCATGCCTCTCCGCCTGCCAAGGCTTCAGTGCTCGTATCTATACTCCCCATTCGCCCCCTCCCCCGGATTCTGTCCAGTAAACTTCGCATTCAGTCAAAATTGTTGTAAAGTTCAGTTGGAAGTTTCCTTCTCCCTGTGGTTTTTCACTAGTTCCACTAGCAGCCCTCCCTAAGGACTCCGAGACAAAGTCAGAAGTGGCTTCCCTGTGGACCTAGAGTGCCCACAGGGCTCTTCCTGCTGCTTCCTATACCCCTATATTTCGTTCAGCTCTCTAAATTCATCTCAACTCCAGGTAAGGTCAAGTTCTTTTCCCGTGATCTGGACATTCAGGTTTCCCAGTGAGGATGTGTGTTCAGGGGCGAACATTCCCGTTTTCACACCTTGGACACTCACAGTTTTTTGGCTATCTCACAGAGCCTGCCGCAGCAAGCAGCTTCATTCAAAGGATCTGTGGATTCTCTGGGCTTTCCTGGTATGTTTCTGTGGTAGTTCTTGGAGCAAAAAAAAAGTTTATGCTGGGGGTCTCCACACACTGCTCTGTCTGTCCACGTGGAAGCTGCAAGGTAGTCCTGCCTCCTGTGTGCCATTTTTTTTCTTACATTGGACAATTTTTATTAATTATGTGAAAAAGGATAATCCTCAACTTCACGTGATGCTTCTATAGGAAAATGCCAAACTGACAGGTTAACTGGAAGATAGTACTTTAAGGTTCCATGAAAGATTAGGTAAGCTATGAGATGACTTCAGTAGAAGTAAGTGAAAAGCTAGGTATTTGCTGAAAGAAAGAAAATATGTATTTATACATTTATTATATTGATGGGCTGTAAGCTGTTATGACCCAGAAGTCACTGAAAATCAAAAATGGTAAATAAAAAAATCATGCCATTTTCTTGGTATCTTCCTCCTCAACAAGTTCTGAAGCTAATGCAGAGTAAAGTCTCTTTCACTCTAAAGACTGAAGCTTCTCAGAATGTAAACTATTTGGTAGTCATTTACCAAACATTTTGAAAGGTGGTGTTAATAAATTTCTCTCTGAAGTCTCTAATTCAAGGGAACAGTTGAGTTTAAAATCTTTCACTTGTAGCTTTCTGACTTCATTTACTCATAAAAGAATGCCTAGCTTTCTCTTTATACATTATTTATCCTTTTCCTTCTCTCCTCTTACCCTCCTAACAAACAGTAACATATGAAAACAAATTGTTAATTATGCAGAGGCTGTTTCATCCCTAATTTCAAAATCTGATAATTTTTATTCATTAAATCAACAAACATTTACTGAGATCTCACTCTGTGTTGTAAACTGGGTGGGAGATGGTTGCTGGGGAATAGCAAGGCAGGGAGAAAGAAAGAGAAAGAAAAGGAAGGAGAGAAAAAAGAAGGGGAGAAGGACTTTCTTTGCCCGAGGTATCAACATTTGGTATGGAAGACTAGCAGTTACAATGTACTACATATGTATATGAAATACTATACAGCCATAAAAAAGAACAAAATCATATCTTTTGCAGCAATGAGAGTGCATCTGAAGGCCATAATCGTAAGTGAATTAGCACAGGAACAGAAAACCAAATACTGCATATTCTCACATCCAAGTGGGAGCTAAACATTGGTACTCACGGACATAAAGATGGGAACAGTAGACACTGGAGACTATTAGAGATAGGAGGGAGAGGGATATAGGTTTAAAAACTACCTATTGGGTACTATGCTCACTATCTGGGTGATAGGATTCATACCCCAAACCTCAGCATCACACAATCTACACACTTAATAAACCAGCACATATACCCCCAAGTATCTAAAATAAAAGTTGAAATTATTTTTAAAAATTAACCCCCAAATATGATAAGGATTGTGGTAGTAATATGCTTGTAATGCAATATGTACAAATACAATGTACAATGGGAGCATCAAGGAGGACCCCTAACTTATCCTGGTGTAGACAGAACTGTATTTCCTGAACTGGGTTGAAGGAATTAGGGAGTAACCAGTGGCAATGCACTAGACTTTTCCATGCAAAGGGGACATCATGTTCAACAATGGCAAAATTTTAGAAACTGTATATATTTTAGTAATGCTGAATCCAGAATATATAAGTACAAGGTAAAGGCAGAAAAGGAATAGCAAAATTGAAGGAATGGAGAGATAGAAGAGCCCGATTATGGTGAGCCTTAGAGACTCATAGAAGGAATTGAACTAGTTACAGTTTTATAAGCTGAAGATTAATGTCAGATGTGCCTTTAAAAAAGATCTCTGGAGCATTGCAAAGAATGATAGAGGAATCATGAGAGAGTAGTCCAAAAAGGATCAAAGAGTTGTGAGAGCAAAAGTAGGAAAACCAGTTTGCAAGTTAATTCATTTATTTATACGGTCAGCAAATATTCATTGACTATCTAATATGAACCAGGCACTACTCTGTGCTCTGTCCTTTTGAAGCTTATATTTAATATAGTAAGACAGGAAAGAAATATCAAAGACATAGAATAAGGAAATACCAGGAGAGTTGGAAAGAACTGAGAACTTAATATATAGTGCATGAAGGAAAGGAAGGAATGATAAGGAAGAGACTGAAATGAATTCCAGGTTTCTACTTGGACAACTGAGAAATTCTGGTGTCCTTCACCAAGGTAAGGAATATAAGAGGAAGAGGACACTGAGGGTAGATAAAAGTTCAGTCTCACACTTAACTGAGTTTGAAATACCTAGGATATTAAGGCTAAACTGTACAATAGAAAGTCAAAAGACAATATTTAGTGTAGAAATTGAACTAACAGCTCCTTCAAAAGGTGATTGTGAACATCAAATGTACAGAAACATGGAAATTCCTTAGACCATCATTTGGTACACAGTACATACTTAGGTTAGCTGCTATTATTATTATTTCAAGATTGTGGGCTTTGAGCTAGACAAATCTGCCTAAATAGTGGCTGCACCACTTCCCAGTTCTGTGACCTTGAACAAGTCTCTTAGCTGCTTTGAGTCTGTTTTTCTGCATGTAAAACTAGAATAATAATATCTGTTTCAGAGGGGTGCTGTAAGAATTACCAATGATGTATGAAAAGTACTGACTACAGTGACTGGCACAATTAAGTGCCCAGTGTCTACTGGGAGTCAAATAAAAAGTTGCAGCTTAGGAGAAAGTTCAGATTAGGTGTTAAAATTTGGGACCTATCAACACGGAGTACTTGAACCTTTAAACATGTATGCTGAGAAGAGATTTTCTAGAAAGGGAGAGGATAATATGCCAAAAGATCCCTGAATAGTTGGAAAGAAAGGTGATTTCCTAAGAATAGTGGTTGAGGAAGTTGGTTGGAAGCTTGAAGCGAATAATGAAGGGCTTGATAGAGTTTTCAGTGGCATTAGAGGTAGAGCTGAGTAATTATTTAAAGATTATACAACAGCATTGATTATCCAGATGAATTGAAACCATGAATTTACAGTGATACTGTTCTTCATAGTTAAATGATTTTCTCCAGCTTAAAAAAAAGTAGATTCAGAGTTGATGTTTTTGAGGATAAAGTGTTTTCTAAGTAGGTCATTGGTATCCTTTTCCACATGAGCTTCAGAAATGTGCTAGGGATAAAAGCTAGATTGAGAAGGGCTCTGGAGCAAATGATAGGAAAGGAAGCTTCATTAATCAGTATAGATTCTTCTTTCTAAAACTTTGACTAAGAAAGAGCAAAATAGGAAAGTGTAAGGAGGGAGATGAACTGGCATGAAAGTGGTGGTTTTGCTTTTGTTTTTTAATGGACAGGAATTACCTGAATATGTATTTAAGAGGAAACAAAGGAACCAAAAGAGAGGAAAGGACCGAAAGTGAAGCAAAGAGATGGGCTAATGAATGACTCTAGGATCCAGAGTGATCTTAGACCTAGTATGTCCTTGGTACCCGTTACAAAGCCTCTGATAAATGTGAGAACCACCTTTATTACTTTTTTTATTTTTTTGAGACAGAGTTTCGCTCTTGTTGCCTAGGCTGGAATGGCATGATCTTGGCTCACCACAACCTCCGCCTTCCAGGTTCAAGTGATTCTCCTGCCTCAGCCTCCCAAGTAGCTGGAATTACAGGCATGTATTTTTAGTAGAGACGGAGTTTCTCCATGTTGGTCAGGCTGGTCTTGAACTCCCAACCTCAGGTGATCCATCCACCTCTGCCTCCCAAAGTGCTGAGATTACGTAAAGTCAGGGGCCACCAGGCCTGGTTGAGAACCACCTTTATTATCAGTGAAATACCATGCATAACTTCATGTTATCTGATCATAAATAGTGCTAGAAATAGAAACAAACTACTTGCTTTCTCATTGTTTATACATAATAAAGATAGGGGAAAAGACAATATAGGGTGTTTGATGCAAAAAAAGAAAACAGAGTTAAGGTCAAGAAAAATTTAGATCTACAGATACTATTGACTGATTTTAACAATTTAGTAATTTCTTTTAATGTTGTTAAAAGTAAACTTTAAAAACCAACTGTTAGATTTTGCTTTCTTTATAATTCTACTTTTAAAGGCTTTTCTGCAGTATAATACATTAAAATTATTTGTTTTTGTTATTACAAAAATCAACACCATTTTTATTTGTTTGCGTTAGGCTTTGCATAGACTACATAGTGCTATTAGTGAAGTCACCAAGAATAGGAACGTTGTGTCTACATATTCGTCTTCTCATCATTGAGTCTCATATATAAGAACATTTTTTAAAGTTACCTGTTGCTGTAAAAGAGGGAAATTTATATTAAATGATAGTTCTTGTACTGTTTTGTCAATAATGTTAAGAAAAAAGACATCACCTGTAATCATGTTTGTGTTATAATGTTATAAGGAAAAGTGTGAACTTCATTATGTTGTCTTTTTTCAGAAGTTAGCATTCCAGTGCATATTCAGTACACATTAATTACAGAAGTAATATATGCTTTTAAAATCCAAACATTATAGAAATGTATCAGCAACAAGAGTTAATTATCTCTGCTCTTCCTTCTCTCTATCTTGGGAGTGGGTAAACAGTGCTAGCAGTTAAAAACATATATATGTACACATATATGTATTTATATAAATGCTTTTAAATATGCCACATGTTAAGCTTTACAGCTTATTACTAAACAGTGGGCAATTAGCTTGTAGATTACATTATAACATTTCTGCAAAGTAAATAAGTGGCCTGGTTTACTTGTATTATGATTTAAGCACAGTACCCAAGTTGTTAAATCCAGTACATGGTTAGCACAGTATAGGAGAAGAGTATATTGGACTAATAAAGGTAGTTTTTTCTTTCTTTTTTATTTATCAATGAGCAAAATCTTTTTTGCCCATTGGGAAGAAGCATTTTTACCATTAGAAGGTAGGAAAAACTACCTTTATTAGTCCAATTTACTCTTCTCCTGTACTGTGCTAACTATGTACTGGATTTATCAATTTGGGTACTGTGCTTGAATCATAATATGAGTAAAGCAGGCCACTTAGTTACTTTGCAGAAATGTTACAACATAATCTACAAGCTAATTACCTACTGTTGAGTAATAAGCTATAAAGCTTAATAAATATGTGGCATATTTGTTAGCATAAATATGCTTAAAATAGTATAAATGCTATTTTTTATTTATATAAAAATGATCATCTGATCATATATAAATATATGTAATATATAAATACATATGTTTATGTATACACATATTTATCTGCCACATATTTTTCTACATGTGTAACTTGGCTGTTTTGTGTACTTTCTGTTTTTTAATTTTAAAAAATTGGTCTCACAGAGTAACACCAGGGGTCACAAGTTCAAGTGCTGACAAAGACCAGGAAGGTAAAAAGTGAATGAAGAGCATCTGGGATCAGTCTCAGAATGACAGGGGAAAGTAGTGGGCACTGGGCACCTGAAAATGGCATGCTTCTTCAACAAGAAGTTAGCCACAGATTCAGCTCAGTAGGTGTGTAGCAGAAATATATGTACACAGATATTAAAATTTTTTTGAAAGAAGCCCCCAAATTCAGTATTTTTAGGTAAAAACCCTCAATTTTTAATGTTGGAATTGGGTAAATCTCAATTTGAGTCTGTCTCTACCACATACTAGCTATAGAATTGTATGAGTTAATTATATGAAAAAATCTGAGTCAGTTTTCTCATCGATAACATGGGGATGATGGAATCTATTCTTACAACTTTAGAAGAAAGATTTAGTAATACATCATACATTCATACAATGTATAATGCTTATTAAATGTTGACTGTGATTGATAGTTGTCCAGGTTTAAAGGTGTGGGAAGGGGATTTATTACAAGGGAACATCAGAGAGCTTTTTTGGTGAGGGAAATGCTCTGCATCTTGATTGTAGTGTTGGTTGCATGACTGGACATATTTGTTAGCATTTACCAAAACGCTTGAAGCTGATGGATTTTTGCATATACATTATACCTCAACAAAGGTGTTTTTATAAAGATAACTGCCTTTCTTTTTTCTATGTACTCCACTTATATTAACTATTAATAAAATAGAGTTGATACCAAAGGTTTCTAACATTTTTATCACTAGTCTCTTACTATCCCCTCTGAGCCCCAGTCACAAGCCCCACAATGTGAAAGATTTTGCCTGCTGGGAAACAAGAAAGAAAGAAAAAACTACCTTTATTATTCCAGTATGCTCTTCTCCTATACTGTGCTAACCATGTACTGCATATATCAATTTGAGTACTGTGCTTGATACATAATGTGATTAAAGCAGGCCACTTAGTTACTTTGCAGAAATGTTATAATGTAATCTACAAGCTAATTACCCACTATTTAGTAATAAGCTATAAAGCTTAATCAACCAAGAAGAAAAATTAGAAGCAAAAGTAATATACAGGCATACCTCAGAGCTATGATTTGGTTCCAGACCTCCACAATAAAGTGAGTCATATGAATTTTTGGGTTTCCCAGTGTGTATAAAAGTTATGTTTATACTATACTGGAGTCTGTTAAGTGTGCAATGACATATCTAAAAAAACATATGTACCTTAATTTAAAAATATTTTATTGCTTAAAAAATGCTAATGATCATCTGAACCTTTAGCAAGTCATAATCCTGCTGGTGAAAGGTCTTGCATCAGTGTTGATGGCTGCTGACTCTCAGGGTAGTGGTTGTTGAAGGTTGCAGTAGCTGTAGCAATTTCTTAAAATAAGACAGGAATGAAGTTTTCCACATCAATGGACTCTTCCTTTCATGAAAGCTTTCTCTGTAGCGTGTGATGCTGTTTGATAGCCTTTTGCCCACAGTAGAACATCTTTCAAAATATAGGGGTCAGTCCTTTCAAACCCTGCAGCTGCTTTATCAACTAAGTTTATGTAATATTCTAAATCTTTTGTTGTCATTTCAACAGTGTTCACAGCTTTTTCCCTAGGAATAAACTATCTGAAGAAACTACTTTCTTTGCTGGTCCCTAAAAAGCAACTCCTCATCCATTAAAGGTTTCTCATGAGATTGCACCAATTCAGTCACATATTCAGGCTCTACTTCTAATTCTAGTTCTGTTGCAATTTCCACCATGTCTGCAGTTTCTTCCTCCACTGAAGCCTTGAACACCTCAAAGGTCATACATGAAGATTGGAATTAACTCCATCCAGGCTCCTGTTTGGTCACAGTTTATTGACCTCCAATGAATTATGAATGTTCTTAATGACATCTAGAATGGTGAATCCTTTCCAGAGGTTTCAGTTTACTTTGCCTGATCCATGAGAGGACTCACTATGGCAGCTTTAGGCTTGTGAGCCCTTTAGGCTTGAAAGTCAAAATTACTCCTGATTCATAGGCAACAAAGTGGATGTTGTGTTAACAGTCATGGAAATATGTGGATTTCTTGTACATCTCCATCAGCACTATTGAGTGACCAGGTGAATTGTCAATGAACAGTAATATTTTGAAAGGAGTCTTTTTTTTTTCCGAGCAGTGAGTCTCAAGAGTGGGCTTAAAATATTCAGTAAACAATAATGTAAACAGATGTGCTGTCACCCAGGCTTTGCACAAGCAGAGTAGATTTAGTTTAATTCCTAAGGGCCCTAGGATTTTTGGAATGGTAAATAATCATTAGCTTCAACTTAAAGTCACGAGCTGGATTAACCTGTAACAAGAGTCATTTTGTCCTTTGAAGGTTTGAAGCCAGGCATTGACATCTTCTGTCTAGCTGTAAAAGTCCTGCATGACATCTTCCAATAGAAGGCTGTTTCATCTACATCGAGAATCTGTTGCCACTTGTAGCCATCTTCATTAGTGATCTTAGCTAGATCTTCTAGATAACTTGCAGCGTCATCTCCATCAGTATTTGCTGCTTCACCTTGCACTTTTATGTTACATAGAGTACTTCTGTCCTTAAACCTCATGAACCAACCTCTGCTAGATTTCAATTTTTCTTTTGAAGCTTCCTCACCTCTCTCAACCTTCATAGAATTAGAGTGTTCAGGATGCCTTGCTCTGCGTTAGGCTTTGGCTTAAGGGAATGTTGTGGCTGGTTTGATCTTTCCAGACCATCAAAACATTCTCCATATCAGCAGTAAGGTTCTTTTGCTTTCTTATCATTCGTGTTTTCACTGGAGTAGCACTTTACGTTTCCTTCAGAAACTTTTTCTTTTGCATACACAACTTGATTAACTGTTTAGTGCAAGAGGCCTAGCTAAAAGCTAGGCCTTCCTTACTTAGTAAGGGCCTTCCTTACTAAGCTTAATCATTTGTAGCTTTTTTTTTTTTTTTGAGATAGAGTGTCACTTTGTCACCCAGACTTGAGTGCAGTGGCGAGATCTCGGCTCACTGCAACCTCTGCCTCCCGGGTTCAGGTGATTCTATAGCCTCGGCCTCCCAGTAGCTGGAATTACAGGCATGTGCCACCATGCCCAGCTGATTTTTGTATTTTTAGTAGAGGTGAGATTTCACTATGTTGGTCAGGCTGATCTTGAACTCCTGTTCACCTTGGCCTCCCAAAGTGCTGGGATTACAGGTGTGAGCCACCGATGTGGTCCATTTATAGCTTTTGATTTAAAGTGAGATGTGTATGAGTGCTCTTTTCACTTGAACACTTAGAGATCGTTGTAAGGTTATTAATTGGCCTAATTTCAATATTGTGTGTTGGGGGAAGAGGGAGGCTCGAGGAGAGGGAGAGAAATGGAGAAACAGCTTGTTGATGGAACAATCAGAACACATATAACATTAGTTAGTTAGTTTACCCTCTTTTATAGGCACAGTTCATAGCACCTCAAAGCAATTACAATCATAACATCGGAGATCTCTGATCATAGATCAACATGACAAATATTATAATAATGAGGAAGTTTTAAATATTGTAACAATTGCCAAAATGTGACACGGAGACCTAAAATGAGCACATGATCTTGGAAAAATGGTACTGACAGACTTCCTCCGTATAGTGATGCCACAAACCTCCAATTTGTAAACAAAACAAACAAAAAACACTGTATCTGCAAAGTATCATAAAGCAAAGAGCAATAAAAAGAGGTATGCTTGTAGTTAAGTATATAAGTATATAAAAGTTTAGTTCCTTAAATGAGAATAAAATACCTGAGTAACAGCACTCAGTGTGTTTGTACATGCTTAGGGGGGTGTGTGTGTGTGTGTGTGTACGTATATTTGTGTGTATTCTGTGAACACACATATATATATATCTTTCACAAACTTTTCCTAACTTCATTTTACCTCTGCCACCCTTGAGATTGCAAGATAAACTCTTCTACCACTTTCTCCTCCTCCTCCTCTGCCTGTTCACCATGAAAACAGTAATTCACTTCCACTTAATGAATAGCAAATACGTTTTCTATTCCTTGTGATTTTCTTAATGACATGTCTTTTCTCTAGCTAACTTTATTATAAGAATATAGTCTGTAATACATATAACATATAAAATATGTGTTAATCAACTGTTTATGTTACTGGTAAGGCATCCAGTCAGCAATAGGCTACTAGCAATTATGTTTTGGGGGAATCAAAAGTTATATGCAGATTTATGACTGTGCAGAGGGGTTAGCACCCCCAACCCCTGTCAAGGGTCAACTGTATAATTATAAACTGACCAAAGCACAAGCATCAAAAGAAGAAATAGGTAAATTAACTGTCCTGAAAATTAAAAACTTGGGCTTCAAAGGACACCGTCAAGAAAGTGAAAAGTCTGCTTATCGAATGGGAGAAAATATTTGCAAATTATGTATCTAACCAAGGGGTCAATATCTACAGTGTCTAAAGAACTCTTACAACTCAGCAATAACAAAGACAATCTAGCCAGTTAAGAAATGAGCAAAGGATTTGAATGAACATTTCTCCAAAGAATATGCATAAATGGCCAATAAGCACATGAAAAGAGCCACATTATTACTCATTAGGGAAGTGCAGATCAAAACCACAATGATGTGTCACTTCACACCCATAGGATGGCTAAAATGAAAAAGACAATAACAAATGTTGACAAGGATGTGGAGAAATGGACCCTTACATGTTGCTGATGGGAATGTAAAATGGTATTGCCATTTGGAATACAGTTTGTCAGTTTCTTAGAAAAGAAAACAAGGATACCATATGACCCACCTGTTCTACTCTCTTTATATACTAAAGAGAAATACCTGTATATAAACTTGTATACAAATATTCATAGCAATGCTAGTCACAAAAAAGTAGAAACTACCTAAATGTCTGTCACCTAATGAATATGTAAACAAAATGTGATATATTCAGATAATGGGGTATCATTCAGTCATAAAAGGGAATGAAGTACTGAGTCATGCTATAACAAGGATGAATCATGAAAACATGAAGCTAGATGAAAGAAGCCAGACACGAAAGACCACTTATTGTATGATTCCATTTATTTGAAATGACCAGAATAGGCAAATCCATAGAGGCAGAAAAACCAGATTACCTGTTGCTAGGGGATGGGTGGGGGACCCTAAAGGGGGAATCACTGCTGATACAAGCTTTTTTGAGGGGGTGATTAAAATGTTCAGGCATTAGATGGTGGTGGTGATGGGTGTAGAACTTCCTGAACATACTAAAAACCACCAGTTGTGCACTTTAAAAAAGATGAATTTTGTGATATAAAATATCTTTCAATAAAGCTGTTACTGTAAGAAGTACAGGTGTGTAATTTTTTTTCCTGGAGTTCTGAATTATTTCAGACTTTCATATTCATTCTTGTGAACCACAGTGATAGGTAGGAACCTTTGAACTTGGTAGTCCTAAAATTGCTTTTCCAATTTATATTATGAGCTCTTTTATCAGTAGCTCAAGCTAGTTTTAGAGTAGAGAAGATGATTTTCATCTGTATGAACACTCACTGAGATACTCAGCAGTAGGAAGCATAAAGATCTCTGTGTGTTAAGAGATCTGATTTATTCTCTGAATACTAGGAGCTTGTGTTTGTTTAGTATTTGTACTTTAAACAGTATAGTAGTTCATTGTCATTATATCCTTATTTTTAAGACATTTCAAACATAAAATCTTACATAATACTACAGGAAGTCTAAACATACAAAAACCCTCAACTCCCGAATGTCCATTAAGAATATGGTTTAAAAATTATAATGTATCTTTTCATTAAATGTAATGTTATAAATAATCATTACTATTATTTTATTAAGTGGCATATAGGTTCAAGGCTAGTTCATATAAATACATAATGGATGGTGCCACAATTAAAAAGTTATAGAAATAATGCTTTGAGGATACCAGTAATTAAATCTATCAGGAAAATATCTTATTTGTCAGTGATTTCTTAACCTTTTTTACAAAATTAAACATCTCATTATAGGTATTTGTTATACACTATGGAACCTTTCTTTAAAAGAATATACTGAATTCTTCATATACTTAAAAGGGATTCCCCATGTAGCCCTACATGGGGAAAGTGGGTATATAAGTCTATTTGGAGTACTGTAACAAAATACCACAGACTGGGTGGCTTAAACAGCAGAAATTAATTTTCTCACAGTTCTGGAAGCTAGAAGTCCAAGATTTAGGTGTTATCAGAGTTGGTTTCTGGTATGGCCTCTTTTCCTGGCATGCAATGTCCTCCTTACTGTGTCCTCACATGGCCTCTTCTCTTACTGTGTCCTTACATAATACGTGTAGACAGACAGATCTCTGGTGGCTCTTCTTTTTATAAGAGGACACCAGGCTTCTTGGATTAGGGCCCCCACCCTTACATTCTCATTCAGTGAGAAAGTTCCAGATGTTAAGCCTGCCGATATGTAACACAGGCAAAATGAGGCCTCCACTATGAAGCCTGCCCTTTTGGCAAACTATATCAGGGTTTCGCCTTACAGATAGTAAAAGACAAATATGTATTTGTGTGGCTTTGCTTTTTGTATATATCTCCTCACAAGTAAAAAGTGATGATCAGGCTACAGCATATCAGATTTGAGGATTCTAGGAGCTGGGCTTTGAGCCCTCCACCCTCATTTTTTTTTTTAATCTTCTCACATAACTTGACATGAATTATCTGTAAGATTCCTTACAATGCCGTCTTACCATACATCTAAATAAGAAATTTAAAACTATAATAATTGGAAATACTTATTTTGCATAATTTACACATGTGATACTAAATTAAGATACTGAGGGAAATAATGCTTATGATGCTAACCCTGATCTGAAGACACCTACATGTTTTAAGATTTGTAAGTCATTTGCACAAATCTCAAATCCAGAATATTTTGCATTGTATAATATGCTATCAAAGGGCTTTTTTGTTTTAAAAATTTCTTATGGATAATTTCAATTATTTGTGAAAATAGATACGGTAACGAATCCTCATGTACCCAGTACGTAGGCCCCAACAACATTTATTAACCCAGAGCCAGTCTGCCTCCTTACTAGCCTATTAAATTCTTCCACATATTTTGAAGAAATACCAGACGTCATTTCATCCATTAATATTTTAGAATGTGTCTCTAAAAGAACAAGTATGCTTTCTTTTTAAATCAATGTAAGTGCCATGCCATTATTTCAGGAATGATTATTAATTTTCCCCCAATTTTATAAAACCAGTTTGGTTCATGTTTACAGTTGTCTCATGAATGTCTTTAGTGTTTGTTTATAAATCAGAATCTAAATGAGGTCCACACTTTGTAATTATCAATACTTCCTTTAAGCCTTTTTCAATCTATAGACTTCCTTCACAACTTTATTTTTTTTAATTTGCAATTTATTTTTTGAAACAATTTAGAGTTTTTTATGCTGGAGTTTGTTGAGTGTTCCTCTATAATATGATTTAAATTGGTCCTCTGTCCTTTACCTTTTCAGTAAACTTGTAAATGGATTTAGAGCTATAAAGCCTAATACAGCAGTGATCAGCTACAGGAGCTATTTTAAATTTAAAATTAAATTAAATTTAAACCTTTAAAACAAAATAAAAGTTTAGTAGCTAAGGTACACGAGGCTCATTTTAAATGATTAATAGTTACATGTGGCTAATGGCTACCATATTGGGCAGTGCCTTGATAGAACAGTTCCATCATGTGGGAAGTTCTGTTAGACAGTGCTGCTTTAGATAGAGGCTTGCTCAAATTCCAGTTTCTCCATTAGGAGGCCCATGATGTCCGATACCTCGTCCTCTTTTTTTTTTTTTTTTCTGATGTTAGCAGTTATTGATAGTCAATGCCTGAATCCGTTCATTCATTAAAGGATGCAAAATGTTGACCACAGGACTTTAAGTTACTTCTGGTTGGGGTGATCTCCAGAAGCTTTATGGCTGAGTTAACATTTAATTGAGCTTTGAAATTTCTCTAAAAATTGATCAGTGAAGATACAGAGAGAAGAGGATTTTTCAGGTTGTGGGTTGTGGTGGTTGTGTTTGTTTTTGTTTTTTTAAACAGGGCAGAAGACTCATGTGTTTGGTGCACAAGGAGTATGGGAAATTAAAATTGAGACGTATGTTAGGAGCCTATATTATAGATCCTGAGTGCAAGGATAAGGCACTGGATTTTATTTGAAAGGAAAAATGCTATAGTAGTTATTTGTTGGTTGCCTACCACCCAGTTATTCCCTTTTCTCTTTTTAACAATGCCCTTATACGCTTCAGAAAATGTAATTCAACACCCACTTCTAGGCCTATGCCAATCATCATATTCCATTTTGTTTTCCTTGACAGGGGTGGGAATGTGACCCAGGCTGTTCTAAATAGAATGAATATTGAGGCTTTTGGTTGCAAGTGATGGTATACAAATACTCTCTCTTCCCCTGGGAGTGGTTCCTCGAGGTGCTGCAGTTATTTTCTCAGGCTGATGAAACCAGCACACAGCCTGATGAAATAACACACAGATAGATCAGGCAACCACTGATCTCTCTGTCACTATAGATTAGTGTTTCTTGTTTTAGAACTTTATGTGATAGAATCATACAGAATGAATTCTTTTGTGTTTCTTCTTTTACTCCGTATGTTTTTGGAATTCCTTTTTGTCTTTTTTATATGTTTTCATTAACCTTACCTAGGTGTGGAATTGTTAGGTTATGTAAGTATATGTTCATCTTGAAAGAACTGTTTTCCAAAGTGGTTGTACTATTTTATATTCCCACTGGCAGTTTTTGAGAGTTCCAGTTGAAGCCTGTTTTAAAGCTTCGCTAGGACAATTACAGAGTAGCTTTTACTTGGCAGTTACATTAGCCCTACTCTTAAGGTATGGATGGACTTCCTGGTCTTGTAATACCCATGTGTTTTTCAAGGTCTCTCCACTTTGGAGTTCTCTCTTGCTGGTCAGACTTAAGCATCTTGCAGATTTGTGGGATGGCAGTGTTTATTTAAGCTTTCATTAGTAGTTCTTTGCCTATTCTTATATGGTGTCACCTTACACATGTGCAACTTAACATTCAGCCTAAGACTAGGACTGTGATGAAAATTTTGAATGTGTGTGTGTGTGTGTGTGTGTGTGTGTGTGTGTGTGTGTGTGTGTGTGTGTGTGTGTGTGTGTGTGTGTGTGTGTGTGTGTGTGTTTCATTGTTGTGGTTGTTTTAAAAAAGATACTGGTTCTCTTAATGTTTCTGTTGCCTGAGCGCCTCTAAGCTCTCATCTCTGTCTCCTTGGTTTAGCAAGATCTCCCTGCTTTGCTTGGGTTCTCCCTCAATATGTCAGAGTCCAGGAAGTCTCCAGGCAGAAAGGGCAGTAGTAGGGCGCACCTCTATTTATTTCCCTTTTCTCAGGGATCACAATCTTACACTGCCTGTTGTCCAGTGTCTGAATTATTTTAAACATATTTTTCTCCATTTTTAAAATTGTTCACAGCAGAATTGCTGATCTGTTACTAATTCCTCTTTTATGACCAGCAGCAGTTTTATGAGTTTTTTTTCTTTCAATCTTTTTTTTTTTTTGTAACTGAAAATGGGGTTTTCTGCTCTGTTTCCAAATGGCTATCGTTTGTATTTATGAAAGCTTTTGATTTCTGTATGCTTATTTTATATCCTACGACTTTACTAAATTTTCCTGTTCTTTCTGATTATTTTTCTATTGACTGTCTTAGGTTTTCCAAGTAGATAGAAAATCCTATCTGCACATAGACACAGTTTTACTTTTTTTTTTTTTTAAAGCAATTCTTGTCTAATTGGACTAATATTAGTAACTATAGTGGCCACTCCTATCCACATCCCTGTTTTTAGTAGAAAAGCCTCTAAGCTTTCCACATGAATAGGAAGCTTGCTAATTATATTTTGTTTTATATTGTTTGCTTCTGTTCTGTTTGTTTTCATTTATTTTATCAATAGATTATCAACTCTTTGGGAACAGGAACTCTGCATGCCTCTTACTTATATGGACTAAGTATTCCCTACTATGTTTTATGTTCTGTGCTAGTCACTGGGGTTGTAAAACAAAACCCTGCTGTGTCCCATCAGAATACGCCCACTCTCCACCCCAAGATTATAATCTAGTAAGGAATATAGGCATTACACAGATAAAACATATGTGATAAATTTTCAAAAAGTGACAGTGTTGGATACTAAAGGAATCTGTAACAGAATGACCTAATCTAATATGGGAGAATCAAGAGATACCTCCCTAAAGAAATAATGTTTAGATCAGAATCTAAATGAGGTCCACACTTTGTAATTATCAATACTTCCTTTAAGCCTTTTTCAATCTATAGACTTCCTTCACAACTTTATTTTTTTTAATTTGCAATTTATTTTTTGAAACAATTTAGAATTTTTTATGCTGGAGTTTGTTGAGTGTTCCTCTATAATATGATTTAAATTGGTCCTCTGTCCTTTACCTTTTCAGTAAACTTGTAAATGGATTTACAAGTTTAATGAAAATCCAAGGGCAAGGAAGACAATTGATAGCTTTCAAAAAGACATCCATTATTACTGGAAAGAAGAGATAGAATGGGAAAGTGGATCATAAGTGCTAAAGCTTTAGAAGTAGTTAGGGAGAATCAGACTGTGTAGAGCTTGGCAAGCCCTATTAGGATTATGAACTTTTTCCTTAAGTACAATAAAATAGGAAACATCTTTGCTTTTTTGGTTTATGTGTGTATATATGTGTTTATGTTTGATAACTACTCTCACTGAGCAGTAGAAAACATTGTAGTATGCTGAGCATTTTCGTTTTTTGTAGCTGCCAGTCATTTAACTTTTAAACCAATGTTTTTCTTACAAATTGGAATGCTGTGGCAGGTAGATTTTAATTCTGAGAGCTAAGCACTATTTCTTTTATAAGAAATATATTCATGTCTGAATCCTTTAAAACAAAGTAAGGTACACAAACTTTTTAATGTCGTGGGAATTAGTATTGAACCTGAATTCTTTTTAAGAAGTGAGGAATACAGACTTTTTAATGACTGTATTTGAATGTTCAGTCCATCCAATTACGAGCTCTTTGAAAAAAAATTCCAAACTGCTAAAAGCTTTGGTTTTCTCATTTGTAAAATGAGCTGTTATTTTAAGGATTAGCTGGGTGCACTTGTAAGGCACTTAGGATTTGGCTGGTACATATATATCAAATCTTAGGTGTATTTATTAGCTATTCTTTAAGAACTTTAGTTCTTAAATAAAAAGGACAGCAATATATAAGACAGAAAGACAATAAAGCAACAGGGATACAGAGACAATAAATTTAGACATTCTCTTATAATAATATCCCCATTATATAAGTAAGCAAACTGAATCTTAGAAGTCATCTAAAGTTCATGACTATATAAATATTAGAACTGGAGTTTTATTACCTAAGTCTGAATCTAGAACTCAAACTCCATATCACTGTTGTATAGTTTCTTCCCTAAAACAGCATTTATTTTAGTTGATTCTCTCTCATATTGCAGTCAAAACTACAGGAAGCAATAAATGGGGATGATTGATTACTTCTTGGTATTTAATTAGTGAAACCAAAATATAGTCATAACAAACTATTTTCTGATTTAGATGAATATGAAACTTTTTCTTACTTGAAAAAACTGTTAGAGGTTATCTACTTAACTGGTTCATTAAATAATTAGCTGCTAATGTGTAGTTAAGTAATGTTTTATCAGACTATGTTTTTTTTCAGCATTTGCTACCTCTAAATGGTGACTTCTGAAAAAATATCTGAAATGGCTGCATTTGAACACTGTAGTCATAGTAAGGTTGGTGGTGCGTGTTCATATTCATACATATGAAATTTTCTTTTCTTGGGGATTGGGAGAGGGACATTAGGGAGAATATAATTTGCTTTGTTATTAGCAAAGCAATTTTCTTTGGGCTATCTACTGGTAACCTAGAAATAATTGAAAGTGACATCTTTGTAAAAATATTTTTTAGAATGGCAGTACACATAAATTAATTAGCCCACTTCTTCAAGTGATATTCAGAATCAGAAACATCACTTTGGTATTAACAGAAATTATCAATTTTTTTTAACCTTCTATATAGGATTGTTTTTAAGTTAGAGTAAATGTATGGGAGATTAAGTAGCAGTATCATGTTTTCTGTTTTAAAGTGTTACCAGTTTTTTAAATCATTGATACTAATGAAATTTTAATACTTTATAATTAGCATGGTATTTATCAGATTTCTGTTTGTCCAGAATAATGGGAATGAGCTATATTCTGTTCACCTGTTTCTCTTCTTTTTGTAATATAAATAAAATTTTTAAAGAAATCTGGACCTGTTTGTAACATATTTGGTCAATGCTTAAGTATACAATACAAATCTTCCTCTCTAATTCCAGTTCCAGAGATTTTCCTCCACAGTTTGTGTATACTCTTAGGCTCATCAGTATTTATATAAATGCATAGACATACATATGACATGTTTAACATCTGCATATTATAAATTATGCATACATAATTTTAAAGTTAAAATTAAATCATACTTTACTGTTCATCTGAAACATTTTTAATTTGTGTATCCAAGTTTGTACATATAAATTTATTTCAGTTTATTGACTATTTTATGATAAGGCTATATCAGTTTATTCATGTGCATGTTGATAATAGTTTTAGATTTTTTTTTTTTTACTATTACGAAGAATTTCACTAAGTCCTATAAGGTAGGTATTATCTCCATTTTAAAAGATGAAATTGAGGGACAGAGAGATTAGGTAACTTGCCCTAAATTGCACAACAAGTAAGTAATGGAGCTGGTTTTAGGATCCTGTCAATCTAGCTCAGAATTCAGTCTTCAATATTACATTATGCTGCTTTTTTGCCTTCTATTTTTCCTCTGTTACCAAACTGGAAAAAGATTTCATGTTTAAAATATATCTAAACTGGGTGTAGTAGTACTGTCCTATAGTGTCAGCTGCTCAGGGGGCTAAGACGGGAGGATTGTTTGAGCCCAGGAGTTCTAGTCCAGCCTGGTCAACATAGTCAGACCCTGTCTCTTTTTTAAAAAAATAAAATCTGATATTAAAACTCTCCTGAGCGTAATATGCAGTCTTACAGATATTGGAAACTTCAGTATCACAGATTACATGGGTATAATTTGTAGCTGTATATAATATAGAAGTAGAAGATTTAAGCCAAAACCTTGCCAGTGCTTCTCAAACTTTAATGTTCATATAGATCACTGAGCGTGTAGAAGGATCTTGTTAAAATCCAAATTCAGATTCCGTAATCTGGAGCGAGCCTGAGTCTGCATTTCTAACATACTCCCACAATGGCCAGTACTGCTAGTCTAATTGTGAGTGGCAAGGATTTAGGTAGCTTATAATGACCTTTGGCAAACCTTCTTAGGTGTTTTATTGAATCGGTTTCATGTTTTGTTTCTGCTGCCTGTTTTTATGAGTTGTGTGTGTTAAAGAAATGGGACAGTCTTTCTAGTCATTTCAATTTTATATGTATGGCCTTTAACAATAAGTAAGAAAAAGAAGTCCTTTTTGTGTTATTAATGCACAGTACTTAAAATAAATGTAATCATTTATTTGTTACTTAATATGGTCTTCCCACCTATCTCATCATTTCCACTGTTTCTTTCTTAATTGAGGGAAACATAATGTATCTTTTCATGTTGAAGGGCATAGTTGTAGTGAAACCAAAAATATTGTTTTATCACTATTATTTTTCCTTGTAGTAATAATATACACAGTTACAAAAAGCAACACCTGTTCAATGTTACGTGCCAGGCACTGTATCAAGTGCTTAATGGCCATGATTTCATTTTAATCATCAGGGCATCCCTCATTTATTCATCTATCAGCTATTTGTGTACCTCCTCTGTACCAGGAACTGTGCCTACAAGAGGGAGCCAAATAAACACAGATTCTGTTCCCCTACAGCTTAGTGCATTGGGATGGGGGGGGTGCTATACAATATTCAAGCAATCTTAGAAGTGTGATAGTTGTAAACAAAAGCTGTTAATTACAGTATTTGCTATTTTCTCCACTCCCAACCATGAAAGAAAATTCTGCTTTTGCCTTCTAAGCTTTTTCCAACTAGCTTCCTTCCCCACCTGACTCCAAGGAGAGCTCTTTCTCTCTCTGCTCAGTTTCTGAGCTGTTGTGATGCCAGATCCAACTAATGGATAGAGAGAGAAACCTTTAGAACTAATGATGTATAAAATACAAAATTTTAAAGACAAATACCTGAAGAGACATCGTTTACACCAATTTGAGGGAATAAAGATTTTTTGAAGATTTAGAAGACAATGCAAGACTTTTTTTTTTAAAGCACCAACATATATGGCCCTAACAGAAATTACACCGGCTTGTGGCTGATTTGGACCTGCTTTTAGGGAAATGCTATTTTTAACAAACTGTGTTCTCTTTTTTCTTGTAGTAGTACTGACTTCCCTTTTGATTATTAATTGATAGAATATTCTTCCTGGTGTTGATCAGATCTATCTATTTGCCCTTGATATATAACACTACATTGTGGAGATTTCCAAAATGTTTGTTTTCCTTATTATTATGATTTTGAGCTTCTTAGTATTATTTTGAAGATTATTATAAGAAGCTTTAACTTTAGTTTCTCAATATTAAACCTAGCTCTCTGTAGTTATTTCTCTTAAAGGGAGGATCTGAAAAATTTTATAAATTTTATCTTGGATATTAGTTTATTCATTATGTTTAATTTTAGGAAATGGTGCTCTTGCAGAACATTCTGAAAATGTGCATATTTCAGGAGTGTCAACTGGTAAGTCATTTTTTGTAATGTTTAAATTTCACGCATGACTTATATGGTAAATATTGAAAGCCACCTGGTATCTTACAAAGTGATATTTGGCTATAAAAATTATTACTGCTTTTTGCAGCATGTAATAAGGAATGAAGTAACTGGAACATGGAAAAATTCTCCTAAGATAAAACTGATACTTGCATGCCCATGGATTGATTATACTTTTCCAAACAGACTGCATAATTATTTTTTTCATACAAACATTGAACCTAGAGAAAAGTTAGCTCAAGTTGAATTAGTATTTTCTTTCCATACAAAGTTATGTGAAATGAAATTTATTGAAATGTGATTTTGAATGCTCTCCCTAGGATTAGAGCCTTAGAAATTAAGCTTTTTGCTTGATTTTTAGATTATAGTACTATTCTACATGAAACTATTGTATTTGAGTACACAGTTTATTTGCTGTTAAAAGCAACTCAATATACTGATGTTCATAAAGTTCAGAAATTCATCGTTGAGGCAAATGTATTTTTTCCACTCATCTAGGCTTATGTAACTTATAATTACTTTATAACTTTATAATTACTTAAAGACTTATAACTACTAAAATTTTTATTCTTAGGTGAGTTCCACAGCTCTGTTACCATTTTTGCTATGTCAACCACAGTTACTAGGAGAACTAAAATAATTATTTTTGCATATATTGAAATAGATTTTCTTACTGTTCATTTATTATTTCCCTATATTGATAAGTTTTGTGTGGTTAAAAACTGCACTTAGTGTATTTATCAATCCGTTGATTGACTTCTTTGTGTCATTTTGTAATTCGATTGGTTCTTTTTCCTCACATGAAGCAAAACCAAAGGTTTGCTCTTTTGTTTTATATCTGACTTTATGTTCAGAAGGTTAATAGATTTAACAAATACTCTAAAGGTTAGTATGCACTAGTCAAACACATAAACAAGCCTAGTTTCTTGAAAATGTAAAGCAAATGTTTCAGTGCCTGAATGTTTTTTTCACAGTTTGTTTCAGTTTTTAAAAATATGTTCTCAAATGGTATATAATTATATATATCAAATAGCAATAAGGTTATTTTAAAGATGACCTTCTCCCTTTTTCTTTGCATTTCAAATAGTTACTGATAATTATAATTACTTTTCCAAGTTGTAACTATAACGTATGTTTGTTTGCAAACATTTTAATTTATACAACCAAATGGTTACTGTTTAATTCAGTAGTTTTCAAACGTTTTGGTCTCAGGATACGTTATAAACTTTTAAGAATTACTGAGGCCTGTTTTAGTCTTAACTTGTGCTGCTACAACAAAATACCACTGTGGATGGCTTAAATAACAGACATCAATTTTCTCACAGTTTCAGAAGTCCAAGATCAAAGTGCTGGCAGGGTTGGTCCCTGGTGAGACCTCTTTCCTGGCCTGTAGATGGCCACCTTCTCACTGTGTCTTCATATGGCCTTTTTTCTGTAAGTGCTCAGAGAAAGCAAGAAGAGGCTTCTTGTACCTCTTCTTACAAGAACATTAGTCCTATTGTATTAGGGCCCCATATTTATGACCTCATTTACCTCCTTAAAGACTGTGTCTCCAAATACAGTCACATGGGGAGTTAGGACTTCCACATATGGGCTTTGAGGGGGCACACAATTCAGTCTATAACAAGGACTTCAAAAAGTTTTTGTTTCTATGTGCTACAGCAACCGATATTTACTATATTTGAAATTAACACTGAGAATTTGTTTTAAAACTCATTAGTTCAGTTAAAAATAACAGTAACCTATTGCATGTTAACATCAATATGTAATATAGTTTTATGAAAAATATATTTTTCAAAAAACATCAAAAAGAACAGCATCGTTTTATAATTTTGTAAAGTAATGATTGGTTTAAAAGAAGATAGATTCTCATATCTGTTTCTGCATTCGGTCTTTTACAACACCATGCTTTGTTTGACATACTAGAAGACAGACCAGCCTCACAGTGATGTGTAATTGGAAAAGAGAGGATTATTTTAATAGCCTTTTTCAGATAATTGTGAATATTCTTCTGTGATACTATACCAAAATTCAGAAAGAAGTAGTTTCTTTAAGATTAGTTGCAATGTGGAGTCTGAATTGAGCTTTTTGTACTCTGTTATCATTGAGCTTTTTGTACTCTGTTACATTAAAATCTAAGTGGGCCTTTCTTACCCTTTGAATCCATTTTCTTACCATGTGTGATTTTATAGTATACATTGATCACTTGCAAATGCAGATTTGCTGAGTTACATGGATTAATACAAATATTGAGAAGTTATGAAAATTTGGAAATTTGGGCATATCCAGTACTATGTTCTGAACTTTGTGTCAACTCATCAAGAGTTAGATAATACTTATTTTTAGCTGTAGCTTGTGACTAGACTACTATGCTCTTCTTGAGGACTGATAATACCTATAAATAAATTCCTTTTTGAAAAAGAAAGCAGTAAAGATGTTTTACATTTTTAAATCTTTTTTTTCCTTCTGAATTTCAGATACACATTTAGAAATACGTATTAGTTTACTAGGGCTACCATAACAAAATGTCCCAGACTGGGTAACTTAAACGACATAAATTTATTTTCTCACCATTTTGCAGGCTAGAATTCTGAGATCCAGGTGTCAGTAGGGTTGTTTTCTTCTGAATTCTTTCTCTTTGGCTTATAGATGGGTGTCTTCTTACTGTCTTTACATAGTCTTCCCTTTGTGTGTGTTGTCCTGATCTCCTCTTCTTATAAGGACACCAGTCGTAGTGGATTAGGACCACACATACTACCTCATTTTAACTTAGTTACCTCTTTAAAGACTCTCCAAATTCAGTTACGTTTTGATGTACTAGGGTTAGACTAAAATATGAGCTTTGGGGGCAACACAGTTCAGCCCATAATAAAATGTATGTTTTAATTACATATATTTATACCTCAATAAAATACTCTTTCAGAAATGAGTAAAACCTTATTCATGGCTTATTTTTTCTAAAGTCTAATCTTACAAAATCTTTCTAACATAGAATGAAGACTAATACATGAAATCTATTCCACTTATATCATTTAAAAAATAAATGGATTCTATCTCCAAAGGTATGGCTGGGTACAGTGGTGTGATCTCAGTTCACTGCAACCTCTGCCTCCCAGGTTCAAGCAATTCTTCTGCCCCAGCCTCCCAAGTAGCTGGGACTATAGGTATGCACCACCAGGCCCAGCTAATTTTTGTATTTTTAATAGAGATGTGGTTTTACCATGTTGGCCAGGCTGGTCTTGAACTCCTGACCTCAAGTAATCCTCCTACCTTGGCCTCCCAACATGCTGCAATTACAGGCATGAGCCATCATGCCCACCCTCATTACATTTTTTCTGTGGCCAATATGGAGCTATAGATGTAATGACAGTATAAGCTTTCTGAAATCCTTGCATCCCCAGTAGAAACTAGGGCTCCCTTCAGTGCTGGTCTAAATGGAGAACCAGCCTTTGGAAGAATCTCAAAATGTAGGACTTGCTTTCTCTTGAGATCCGCAAGCAACAGAAATGGTGAGACGCTTGAGTATTCTGTGCTGCCACCTATTTCTGCTCTTCTGCTCTTTTAACCTGTGCTACTCCATTTGCCAGTGCTCAGTGCCCTGCTTGATTGTTGTTTGCACTTTGGAAAGTATATTGACGATTTTAGGAAGAATTTTAATTGTCTACATCTCGTGTTATCAGGTAATTTATTTTCCAAATCAGGACACTTTGAAAGTGAAAGGATGCACTATTTTTAATTACGCTGCACCAGTGACAAAACCAGGACTGCCCTGGACAAATCAGGCTTTATAGTCACCCTGTTGGCAGTGAATTCAATTCATTTAACACGTATCAAGCACTTGATAGGACCTTGTGCCAAGAAGCGTGGAATTAAGCGATGAGTAAAATATTCTTATCTCAAGAAACTTATCACTTAATAGCAGAAGTAAATGTGCAAACTGTACCTATAATGTGGTCTTAATGTACTAATTTTTGTACTTTTTTCTTTAATTTAGAACTTTCCTTGGTCCAGAATTGTAAATCTCTCTTTATATATAAAATAGAAAAAGGAAAAAAGACAAATGGCATTTTCATAAATCTAATAATATATGAAAATCATTAAGAATTATACCACAGAAACTGGCAAGTAATTTAATTGTATACATGAGAGAGTAGAAAGGCCATTTTAATGACTCTTTTTAAAATGTCTAAATTACATGTTTCTTTTGGAAATGTTTAAAAATACCAAATTACTGCTCATCTGCTACATAGAGTGAAATATATCTTAGGTCAAGTTGATTTTTAACAGGGCCTTGGTACACATTAAACAAACATATTTGATTTTTTAATATATATCTACTTTAAACTGAATTTTACTCTATAATCTATAATATTGACTTTAATCAGGATATTCTAGAAATAATTTATGTTCTCCTTATTCTTGATTACTTCTAAATCAAGTTTTTTATTTGTTTTCACAAATTCTATTTATTATACAAGTTTCATTAAGCATTTAGGAAAATTAGAGAAAAGCAAAAAGATTAAGAAAATCACCCATTAACCCTACCTTCCTAGAATAATTAATAATAGTATATTAAATTTTTTATTTGTCCTTTTTGTGTACATACCTTAAAAATAATTGTATATGCATTTAAATTATCACCAGTTTTATCTCCTGCTCTTTCTGTTTAACACTTTATAGAGTACATTTTGCTCTTAGTCTTCATTATTTTAATGCCTGCATAAAATTTCCATCATGTGACTTCATTGCAGTGTTTTGTTTCCAGTGGATTTTGCCTGATGTGGATCATGCTCAAGAGACATGTTCATGTACAGTTGATGCTTGAACAACATGGCGGTTAAGGGCATCGATTCCCTGCGTAGTCGAAAATCCATATATAACTTTTGATTCCCCAAAAGTTTAAGTACTTAATAGCATACTGTTGACTGGAAATCTTAACAATAACATAAACATTCAATTAAGTTTATGTACAGTATATATATTAAATGCTGTATTCTTTTTCTTTTCTTTCTTTTTTTTTTTTCTCACCCAGGCTGGAGTGCAGTGGCATGATCTCAGCTCACTGCAACCTCCACCTGCTGGGCTCAAGCCATCCTTTCACCTCAGCCTTCTGAGTAGCTGGGACTACAGGTGCACACCACCATGCCCGGCCAATTTTTGTTTTTGTAGAATCAGGGTTTTGCCATGTTGCCCAGGCTGGTCTCGGACTCGTGAGTGGAAGTGATTTGCCTGCCTCAGCCTCCCAAAGTCGTGGTATCACAGGTGTGAGCCACCTTGCCTAGCCTTAAATGTAGTATTCTTAAAGTAAGCTAGAGAAAAGAAAATGTTATGAAGAAAATCATAAGAGAAAATCCATTTACAGTATGCTACTATATTTATTGATACCATAAGTTTACATTATCTATTTACAGATGAGTCATCTGTCTGATGAGGTGGGCAACTGCAGTTGCAGACCTTGGTCTACAGTACATATCAAGCAATTCAGCTTTTTCTTGTACTTTTGTTTGCTTCTTAGGAGCACTTGCAACATCACCAGTGGCATTTCACATGGATCCCATGGTGTTATTTGGGTTTTATGGTATTATACTAAACACAATGAAAAAAGCCAGAGATCACATTATACTGTGACACACAATTTACTGGAGAGACCACTGCTCACATGGAGATGATTAGCATCACACAATGATTTAAGCAGATACTTGCAAATTGAGCTCGCCAAAATAGCAATAGGAAGTGGCTACAGAATTATTAATGTCTATAATAAATTTTATTCAGTTGTGACTCATCTTTACACTTCTTGAATGTAAATGGTGTTGTGTGTGGTCTGCAGGTGTTTGTGTAAGTTTTGATAAATTGTAACTCTTTATAATAGGGCAGTGTATTTTTTACGGTAGTAAATGATAAAATAGACTAGTATTTTACATATATGTGCATGCATGATTTACCTACTTTTTTTTCAAAATTTCTAGTCTGTGTGATTTGTCTGCAAGTTTTTCGAATTGTCACAAATCTCCAAAAAAATTTCCAATGTATTTATTGAAAAAAATCCACATACAAGAAGACTCACACAATTCAAACCCATTGTTCAAGGAGTGACAGTATATCTAGCCTTTTTTATTTCTAAGAATATTTCCTTAGCATACATTTCTGAAAATAAAATTACTGTATCGCAGGTCAAAAATAATTTAATGACTCTAGAAACTTTTTGACAGATTGCCTTCCAAAAAGGATATACTAATTTACACAGCTGTCTACATTTATTTTCAATATAATCATGTTTTTTCTTGCTTAACTTTTTTTCTTATTATGTTCCCATTGAAGTCTCTTTTATTTTTTCCTGGAAATGTTTTTTTGTTTGTTTGTTTGTTTTTTTAAAGTAACCATTTTCTTTTCTTTTTGATTCATGGCCTGGAGTTGTAACGTTGCAAAGAATAAGAGAATGGGATTTGCTTTTCTTTATAGTTGACAAAAACTAGCCTGAAGTTTATAAAAGATTTTCTGGTTGCTAATAGAAATAGATGCTGGGGCTTGTTGCTTTCTCAGGCAGAAGCTTTTTTTTACATATGAAGATTAACATGTTATTTCCAATTACCAGTGATACGACTTCCAAATATTCCTACCTTTTAATGATAGCTGAAGTTTCTATCTGAGGTTAACTTGATTTTGAGTCTACTTTGCATTTGACTTAGAATCTTTTGTCAGGCAAAGCTGACATTTCTGAGAGCTGAGAGAGAGAATATTTGCTTAGGAAATTCGTTTCTTAATCCTTATTCGTATTAACTGAATTACCAGAGTATATAAAATAGACTTCAGATAGTTTTTAAGTATTGTTTATGCTGTCAGAATTTTATTCTATCAAAATCATCCTCCTTTCTTGCTTTTATGTATTTGCATTTTATAGTTTCCACTCTAATATTTGAAGGCCTAGCACATTGCTAATCCTGTGTGCCTTTACAACTAATAATTTGGTTGTGGCCTTATAATAGGGACACATTTTCCAAATTGCCATACGTTTGCTTTCAGATTCGTTAACAACATTTTGTAATAATGTAAAGCACTAAATTAAAATGGCTTTTGTTTTTAACCACAGCTTTATGCTTAAATATTATAACATGGTATATTGAAATTTTCCTTTGAAAGAACATCTGGTCTGATACAACTTTTGTTATTTTAGAATGTTTAAGATCTTCCAAATAAAGAATCTGAAAGGAAATAAAGCTTAAATTGTAATTATCTCTGATAGAAGTTTACAATTATTTTTTAAATTTAGAAAAGTTACATGAATAAGTAGCAGATAAAGTGGTCCTTTGCACCTTTCTTATGTAATTTTAATATTATTTTACAATTATTCAATCAGGTACCTGGACCTCTTGTTAAAGTTACTAAGAAGAATTTCACTAGTTCTTTTGGCCAGTGTTATAAAAATGTCTTTCATCCATATTTCAAATGAAGAAAAGAAGGCTGATTACATTTTAGCTGATTATTAATACATTAGGGTTTTTAGGATTTCAGAATATAAAAATAGAACATAGTGTGAACCCAAGAAGCTATCCTTCATATGAAGAAAGTGAGTGGGGAATACGAGACAGTACATTCTTTTTTTAAAAAAATACACAACATTACTATAGGAAACTAATATAATTTTTAAAGTCATTGTCTACCTTTGGAGAGTTTACTTCTAAGACACTTAAAAGTTTTAAAGTATAGAACTCCCCTTAATTTTTGGAAAGGAAACTAATGGTGGTATTATTTCCATATTATATACTCTATAATTTAAACTTATGGCCAATGTCTTATATGAAACATCTTTATCTTATATAATTGTAACCTCTTTTATAATCAAATATTGATTGAATAATTATGTCTTTATAGCAAAATAATTATACATTATTTATGTTACATTATAGGTTGACTATCCCAAATCTGCAAATCCAAAAATTGAAATGCTCCAAAATCCAAAACTTTTTGAGCAATGGCATAACACTCAAAGGAAATGCTCGTTGGAGCATTTTAGACTTCAGATTTTTGGTTTGGGATGCTCAACCAGTAAGTATATATCTGTACATATTCCAGAATTTGAAAAAAAGTCAAAATACTTCTGGTCCCAAGGATTGTAGATAAGGAATATTTATCGTGTGTTGTAATAAACAATAACCTCAGCATTAGAACAGCATGTGTGAGTACCAGAACTATAGCAGAACAGGTTGTATTGTGACAGAGTGTGCAGTACTTACATGGTAGAAGTGAAGTTCATCTGGATGGATGTATCCATTCCACTGAGTGAGCCAAACCTAGTGAAGGTAAAAAGGCAAGTTCTGTTCAAGCATTTGATGTTCTCTTTTCTGATCTGTAACTTTGGGAATAATTCTTAAAAGTGTGATACCATGTTAGTTATCTGTAATTTTGCCAAGGCATGAATTTGAATTGGATATACTGTGAGACTGTTGTGCAAAAGCCAGTCACTTGGTGGATGAGCAAACTGTACTTGGGTGTCAGTTGACTAATAGCCTTATATAAGTAAGGGGGTGATTTGATCTTAAACTGCAGTAATAGAAATACAGTATCCAGAACCAAGCAGATGATATGATAGTTCTTCTTTACTTCTCATGCTAACATACTCTGGTATTGTTTATTTCTGGATACCACCCTTGACAAAGGACACAACAACTGAAACATTCCCAAAAGATGTGAGTATACTAAAAACTGTGTCAAAGCTGATAGAGATGGATTACAAAATCATGAACTCCAAGGCCAGTTTGTTAGCTTAAGTGATGATTTCTGCGTTACCTCTTTACGCTTCCAGCCAGAGTCATAGTAACCTTCAAAAATTATTAATTTTTCCCATTTGGGAAATAGTAGTAGCTTGCTTTAGCATTTTAGTCTTCTGTAGTGCTTAAAATTAGAAAATGTCGGTACCATATCAGTAATTTTTATACCCTTGCAGGAAAAAAAAATTGCTCTCATAAGCCCTTTAAAAAAGACATAAAAGGATCAATCTTCTCTATTAATCTTTTATGCATTGTTAGCAAAATCCTAAATTACTCTTACTAAGAAATTTCAGGGTGAAGCTGGCTAGATAGTTTCATTTTAGGTGGATATATTCTGTTTCTTTGCTGTCCTCATCTTTATTCATACTGTGCTATGATCCTGTTTTTTATTATTATTTTTCCTTCTCTCTTTATCTATATTTTGTGCCTCTTCTGACTTTATGTTTTATTTTACTGCCATGTAACCCTTGATTATGGTTTGTTTGTTCTGAACATTAGTGACCTTCAAGATGCCAAAGGATTACTTGCCTCAATTACAGCTGATAGCCAAGTAAAATATTTTGGTTCTTAAAGAATGTCACTTAGAATAATATGAATAAATATATGGTTGCATTCAGTCTTAAATATCAGTACTAATCCAGAAAAATATTCATTTAAATTATAAACAGCTGGATATAAGATGTCCTACTTGCCAGAGGCACTTGTGGTTTCTAATAATAGGTCTGAGAGTAATCAGAGTCCTAAGTGGGAGTGATGGGTTAATATAATTTTTTCTGCTTGCCTGATTCTTGCCTTTTAAATCATAATTAAAACCTTTCCCATCTTAGACTAGTAAATAGTGCTATAAGTTGAGCATCCCTAATCTAAAAATCTGAAACTTGAAATACTCCAGAATCTGAAACTTTTAAAGCACTGACATTATGCTCATAGGAAATACTCATTGAAGCATTTCAGATTTTAGATGAGGGATGCCCAACCAATATATATATGCAAATATTCCAAATTTTGAAATCCAAAACACTTATGGTCCTAAGCATTTTGGATTAGGGATACTCAACCTATGTTCCAGTGCCAGTAATTATTTCCATACAGGGAGAAGTTCGGTTTTCTAACTTATTTTTTTAAAAAGAATGAAATTTGGAGCAATTCCAAGAAAATCTTACTCATGTCCAGTCTCCATCCCCTTCCAACTCTGTCCATCCTCAGAATGTTGACTGTTCTGACATTCCCATTATGATGCAGTTTGGCTCAGGTGCCAGGGAGTCAGCAAACCCCATTTAAGGAGTCTGGAGGGTCAGAGAAATGAAGATGCTATATAGGCAACAAACACAGTCAAGATAAGGAAGTGGACTTTTGAATCAACATCATTTCTTCCTAGCCATGGGCTTATGTTTCTTGTTCAAGTTACAGGACTCAGTTGTGTTATACATGACAGTCCAACAGAGTGAAGCTATAGTACTTTAAGTTATTCTTGCAGATTCCAACAGTCAGTCACTTGCTCTGTATTCTCAGTGGCCCATAGACTATGCTGAACATGCATGCTTTATAGACTGTCCAATATTAAGTATCTGTCCATTATTATTTCCTTTGAAATGTCTTCCTTAGACTCCACTTCTTCCCCTTATTGCTACTATTCTACTCCTTGCCCCAAGCATCTTACCCATAATTAACTATATGTATATATGTTCTCTTACCACTGAAAGTAGGTTCTAGAATGCTGTTTATGAAATATTTTTTAATTCCAAAGATACTAAGAAGCTGATCAGTCCTCCCTATAGTTCCTCGATAATGTGTAGCAAATAAGAATCAATCTTTAGAAGCTTTAAAACTAACTATACTTATTTTTTCTGTGTTATTATAGATCCTATATCCTTCCTATCCATGGTAATGTAGGACCAACAGTTCATTTTTTCAGAATAGTCCACTTTTGTCATTTAAATGCTATTGAAGTGACTCCCTTTCACTTCCCTGGAAAATTTTCCATATGTCATAGAGAGTTCATTAGTGGGCAGTAGTTTGCCTTAGTGGTTAAGAATACAGCTTTTATGAACCCTCTTGCCTGGGTTCCATCCCAGCTCTGACACAGTTTTTTTATGACCTTAGGAAAATTACCGAATTTCTCTGTGCCTCCTTTTTTTTTTTTCCTATCTGTTAAATGGGGATAATAATAGTAAGTATTAAATGAGAAAAGGAAGTACCTGACAGGTAGTAAAAGTTCAGTAAGTGTTAGGTAATTTTATAACATTATCATCAGCCTTGGATCCACCAGCCTGCATACATGCCTCACTTTGATGATACTTACAGTCCTTGGACTTAGAAACCATACGTTTCTGACTTGAAACAGAAATCTTATCCTCAACACTATGTGTCATACATACTTAGCCTTTACATTTTCAAATTGTTATTATTTTCCTAAATTAACAATAGGCCAGGAGGTATCTTATTTTCTAAATAATCATCTAAATTTAAACATACAAATTTTCCATGTTTTGGTGCGTTTTGTTGTTTGCAGAAGCATAATATTTTTCCATGTATTGAGTGATTCACTTGTTAACTTTCAGAATAATTCCTACTCTCATTTCATATGGCCATTCAACAGATACCATTTGCTTACCAAATTTTTATTTTGGAGATGATGGGGTTTTTTAAGTACATTTATTTCCATTGGAATCAAATCCTTCTTACTAGTTTTCAACACTTGGAATTGCTTTTGTACTCATCAGTCGTAATAGAATTACTATTATTTATAAGACATTCTATACAGTATTCTGAAAAATGGCCAAATGACAGTGACCACCGTTACCTATATATGCTCTTATCCTTTGCTTATGAACAGAGTGAGCATGCTCTATCTTGAAACTTTCATAAAGTAAAATGGTACAAAAAGATGAGCTTTTATAACTGTCTTTTAGGTAATCTCTCCCTCACTGGTTTCTCTTCCTTCGGTGACCTTTACAAAATACTTGGATCACATCACTTCCTTTTGTAGTAGGTCTGCTGTGGTTTGACTAGTGTCTATAGAATTGAATCATTAAATTCTTTTAACTAGTTTAGAATATGTTTTTTACTGTGGCTCTACCAACTTCTCTTCTATGAAGGAAATCCTTTGTTCAAAGTTAATAACCTTCCCTGTTCTATATTTGTGTAATGTAGGTTTTTGGTGGGCCTTTGTTTCTATTTAATAACACCACATGTTTAACTGAACATATGATACTTTGCCTATAATTACTTGTTATGCATTATATCATGTAGTACTGTATTATCTGATATGCTGTCATATTAACTGTTATATGCTTCTTGGATTCAGTTAAAAAGCATTTATCATTGTTATAAAATTATAATTGCCATGAGGACATGAGTTCTCTTTATTTCTTTTGTGCCCTTCTTATGAAGTTAGGTGATCAGAAAACATGACTGACATTTATTTGCATTTCAGTTTTGTGATTTATTAAAGTCAAAATCACAAAGATTTCACATAACTTTTAGTCTCAACTACTTTTTGTCATAAAACTATCAACTCTTGTCAGTTTTGAAAAACCCAGTTCTTCGTTTGTGGAACAGGAAATTGTGCTTTTTCTTTGACAGTAGTTCAGCTCTAATTATGAATATCCTTACTTATGTATTTTTTCTGTAATTTTGTATGTATTTTGAAACAGAAATCTCAAATTGCAAGGCAGTTTATTTGACATTATTTTGAAGTGATCCTCCCTCTTTCATGTGTCCTCTTGATAGAGGTTGTTTGAGCACTTCCAAGTTTTTAAATAATTGATTTTAAGATAATAAGTATGATGCATTAATGTAGTTTTGAAACCATAGTTTTATGCTTTTCTGTGGAATTATTAGCATAGCATCAGTATAAACATGAAGAGGTCTTCAGTGTTTGTTGTTTTTTTTTTAAGATAGGGTTTCACCATGTTGGTCAGGCTGGTCTTGAACTCCCAACCTCAGCTGATCCGCTCACCTTGGCCTCCAAAGTGCTCGGATTACAGACATGAGCCACCATGCCTGGCCGATCAGTGTTTCTTTATCAGTTAATTTTGCCCTATTTTCTAAACTACACAATGAGATCTTTATATTTTAAACCAGAAAACTAATGCCAAAATCTTAAGAACTCCATCAGTGAATATCTACCTATTGATTCTTTAGTTAATTCTCCCTTTCTCAATTGACAGCATACATGATAGATTTTAAAAGTATGTATTCAGTTTATCTTTTCATATGGCTTAACCATTAGCATTATAATAATGTCATTGTCTTTTTTTTTTTTTTCATTTCAGATATCCTATACACTAGATCCAGTGTAAATTAAATAGGCTTTTGGGGGGGCTAGTCAGATAACTTATATGATCCTATTAAAAAGATGCTATCCATGTTTGAAAGTTGCTATCTTTTGAATAAACATTTAGGACCTCTTTAATTTGGGGATTTCTATTTCTGAGGTTATAGGAAATTTATAAAAGGTAGCAATGTAGATCATTATTATCCAAAGTACTTGAATATTTGTTTATATCTAAAGATAACTGACCAAAGTAAATTACATAGATGATTTTTGTAAAACAAAAAGTTGATACTGGCTGGGTGTGGTAGCTCCCGCCTGTAATCCTAGTACTTTAGGAGGCCAAGGAGAGTGGATCATTTGAGCCCAGGAGTTCAAGACCAGCCTTGGCAACATAGGGAGACCCCATCTCTATAAAAAAAATTTAAAAAGTAAATTTAAAAAGTTGATACTAGTAATTAAAAGATATATTAAAGAAGCAAAATGAACAAAGAGTTTCTGAGAAAAGTAGTGTTGGCATAGATCACTTATGACTACATGCCTTTTAAGTATAACCCTAGTAAATAAAATATCAGTCCAGGAGAGAGATCCAAGATGGCCACATAGCAGCAGCTCAGGATTGTAGCTCCCAGTGAAAGCACAGAGAGCGAGTGGATGCCACAATTGCAGACGAATTTTTGATGCCCACAGACTGGGAGATTCCCAGCGAAGGAGCCACACGGGTCGCCAGCGCGACTCTTTTGGCTGGTGCGGCGCTTCTC
This sequence comes from Cheracebus regulus, assembly GCA_963574635.1. Taxonomy (NCBI): domain Eukaryota; kingdom Metazoa; phylum Chordata; class Mammalia; order Primates; family Pitheciidae; genus Cheracebus; species Cheracebus regulus. Next base: position 226 of record CAUYQU010050701.1, on the reverse strand, counting down.
GGTGCAGAGCGTACGGGACTGGATGCCTAACTTTTAGTCGGGCTCCACTGGTCCCATCCCCACAAGGAGAACAGCAATTGGAAGCGCTGAGGACTGAGAAAGCACAGCTGAACCCAGGAAGGCCCAGCTCTGTGGGGAAGGGGCGCCCCCCGAAGGAAAATTAAGAAACAGAAAAAACTTCATCACCAACAAGCCGGACGTCCACTCAGAGACCCAATCTGAAAGT
>CAUYQU010050698.1:0-12756 GCA_963574635.1 Cheracebus regulus | reverse complement strand
TCTTTCTTTCTCCTTTTCTCTCTTTTTCTAAAATCTCTTCCTCTTTCTTTCTCTTTCATTTTTTCTTTCTTTTGCTGTTTCTTTCTTTCTCCTTTTCTCTCTTTTTCTAAAATCTCTTCCTCTTCCTTTCTCTCTCTCATTAAAAAAAAAAAACATTGAACTCTGTTCAGCAGTGGGATGCACAAATGTGCTGGATGGATTTGTGAAGAAGTTCTGACATAAACCAGATTGTAGGAGGGACAATGGTTATTTCTCTCTTTCTCTCCCTCTCTCTCTGTGAATTGGAATTCGTCATAGACAATCTGGCACAATGGACAAATCTGATATCCAGGTCTAAGTATTGATAGGGGTGATGGTTCTACTTGCAAGCTTTACCTGGTTACATGTATAAGACTTGTGGAGAAAGAGCTGAGTATATTGGGGTAAAACTAGGCCATTGTAATAAAGAGATGCATAATAATCAAGCAGTTTAAAGCAATAGAAGTTTCTTTCTTTGTTAACCACAGTCTAAGGTGAGCTTTGCTCTATGAAGTCATTCAAGTGCTCAGAGGCCTAATTTTCTCTATGATCCCCTAAATCTTGGATTCTAATGATGTGTTTGAAACTGAGTCACAATCAATTGGTATTCTAGTTTGAAGGAAGATGAAAGTACATGGAGAAATACCTGTGCAATATTTTAAGGTCCAGGGCTGGAAGTGGCATATATCACTATGCCCATATTCCACTGGTGAGAAGTCATATGGCTTCATCTATTTGCAGAAAGTGTTGGGAAATGTAGTCCCTAGCTAGATGCCTGAATGCCCAGCTATAGCTCTTTTATGACAGCACTTAGACAGAATGGATTTTGGGGGACAATTAACCCTCTCTGATATGTTGAGTATATGTGAATATTATAGGATTATAATATGTTGGAACCCAGATGATTTTGACAAGTCCCTCTTCAGAGGGCATCTTCTGGTTCCAGTATGGAAGACTGGGGTAGTTGATCTCTCAATCATGATGGAGTCTTCTCTTGAGGGCTATGCATGGGGTTCTGGACCACCAGTCACGGTGACAGTAAGCTACCGTCAGGATTGATTGAAAAACTCACTCCTGTTTTTTAATCACACCTCTGGGGGATTCCAGAAAATATACAGGAAGAGGAACCCAGGAAAAAGACTGGACTTCCTGTTATTCAAGCAGTGAATACTCAGAGCATCAAGACTCGGGCTCGTTATTCAAGTGTGGAGCACTTATACTAGGCCTGGGCATTCCAAGTATTCATAGATTGGATTGCTCTGTTTTAATTAAAAAAACCTTTCTGTCTCTTCTTGCTGCCTAAATAAAGTGCAAGCCTTTTTTTTTTTTTACATTCAAGATTCCTCATAGACTGAGTCCAGCCAACCCTTCATATCTAAGCTTTCCTCGCCACCTTTCGTGTTCTGGCTACATGGTGTTAATTACTCCTCCCAGGTGTGACAGGTATTTCATGCCCCTGTGCCTTTGCTCTTACTGTTTCTCCTTGCTGGCATGCCCTTCCTGTCCTGGGTTAATCTTACTCATGCTTCAAGACATCATCATACGATGACAGCTGATATTTTAGCACTTGCCACATGTCTGGCACTGTTCTAAGCACTTTATATGGCTATCTCTTTAACTTCCACAATTGATATGAGATAGGTACTGTTTTTGTTTGTTTGTTTCTTTGAGAAGGAATTTTGCTCTTGCCCAGGCTGGAGTGCAATGGCATGATCTCGGCTCACTGCAACCTCCGCTTCCCAGGTTCAAGCGATTCTCTGCCTCAGCCTCCTGAGTAGCTGGGATAATAGGCATGGGCCACCATGCCCACCTAATTTTGTATTTTTAGTAGAGACAGACTTTCTCCATGTTGGTCAGGCTGGTCTCGAACTCCCGACCTCAGGTGATCTGCCTGCCTCAGACTCCCAAAGTGTTGGGATTACAGGTGAGAGCCACTGCGCCCAGCAGAGATAGGTACTGTTACCCTCATTTCCTATTGAAGAAATAAGGATATAAAGAAGTCACTTAGGAAGTGAGTGTCAGAGCCAGAATTTGAACAGGATGTTGACTCCTGAGTTGAGGCCTTGACCAATGTTACATGAAGCTTCTCCAACCCTGACTTCATCCGTACAGCAAATTAATTTTTCTGTGCTTCCATGAACTCAGACTGGGTGAAAGAATAGTTTTTCACTTTTGTTTTCTGCTTGTTAGCACACTCTAACAGTAGATTTAACATGTGATGGTTCGTTTTATGTGTCAGTGTGGTTGTGGCTAGCCTATAGTACTTGGTTGTTCAGTCCAACACTAATGTCAGTGTTGCTATGAAGGTATTTTGTAGATGTGATTAGCATGTAGTATAATCAGTGGTCTTTAAGTAAAGGATATTATCCTTGATCATCTGGATGGCAGTCTCATCAGTTGAAGAACAAAACTGAAATTCCACTGAGGACGGCAGAGTTTCCAGCCTGCTGGCCTGCCCTATGGTTTTTGGACTTGCCTGGTTAGTCCCCACGTTTTCATAAACAGAGTCCTTGCAATAAATCTCTCTCTCCCTCTTTACTGGTTTTACTTCTCTGGTAGAACCCTGGCTCATATAGTTGTACTCAATGACATAGGCTGTTGTATAAGGTATTAATGTCCTTGTTTTTTTTTTTTTTTTTGAGACAAAATCTCGCTCTGTCACCCAGGCTGGAGTGCAGTGGTGAGATCTTGGGCTCACTGCAACCTCCACCTCCCAGATTTGAGTGACTCTTGTGCCTCAGCCTCCCGAGTGGGTAGGGTTACAGGTGTGTGCTACCACATCTGGCTGATTTTTGTATTTTTAGTAAAGAGGGGGTTTTGCCATGTTGGTCAGGCTGTTCTCAAACTCCTGACCTCAACTGGTCCTCCCCCCTCAGTCTCCCAAAGTGCTGGGATTACAGGTGTGAGACACTGTGCCTGGCTCCTTGTTTATTTATTAAGTTCTAAGTCTACTCTTGACTTCCTCCAGGATACATTTAAGGAAATTTCAGAATTCCCAAAGTGTTGAATATGATCACATTTGAACAAGCTTCAGGTTTTCTCCTGGATTACATACCCTACAAGAATCAGAGGGTTATCTTGCATTATCCTTAAAATCCCAAACAAACTGTCATTTCAACAGTACTGGATTTATTAGACTGATGCAGAAGTGGATTGAAAGCAATGGCAAAAACTGCAATTACTTTTGTACCAACCTAATAATATGAAACTAATGAAGCTTATACTTAGGGACCCTCTCTTACAGGCTTACCAGTGTGTTCACATGGGCATTTGTTTTCATGAAGTTTGCAATAGTAAAATATTGTGAAGAAGTAAGAAGTGAATTTAGAAACAATACTTTTGAGTGATAATTTATTGACTATTAATACTTTTGAAAAACTATTTACTTGATTTGGACATACATGAAAGGTACTTTCTTTAGTTACCTTTATAATTTTTATTTATTTATTTTTACTTTTTGTTTTTTGAGACAGAGTCTTGCTTTGTTGCTCAGGCCGGAGTATAGTGGTGTGATCTGGGCTCACTGCAACCTCTACCTTCCAGGTTCAAGCAATTCTCCTGCCTCAGCCTCAGGAGTAGCTGGGATTACAGGTTTGTGCTATCATCCCTGGCTAATTTTTTGTATTTTTAGTAGAGATAGGGTTTCACCATATTGGCCAGGCCGGTCTTGAACTCCTGACCTTGTGATCTGCCCACCTTGGCCTCCCAAAGTGCTGGGGTTATAGGTGTAAGCCACTATGCCTGGCCATAATTTTTATTAAAGAAAGGAGAAAACTAGCCGGGCATAGTGACTCATGCCTGTAATCCCAGCTATTTGGGAGCCTGAGGCAGTGGATCACCTGAGGTCCAGAGTTTGAGACCAGCCTGGCCAACATGGTAAAACCCCGTCTCTTCTAAAAATACAAAAATTGGCTGGGCATGATTGCACACACCTGTAGTCCCAGCTACTTCAGAGGCTGAGGCAGGAGAATCATTTGAACCTGGGAGACAGAGGTTGCAGTGATCTGAGGTCACACCACTGCACTTCAGCCTGGATAACAGAGTGAGACTCTGTCTCAAAAAAAAAAAAAAGAAAAGAAAAGAAAAGAAAAGAAAAGAAAAGAAAAAGAAACAAAGAAAATTATGAGAAAAAATGAAAGAAATGTGAGACAAAAGTGATTAAGAAAAAAATCAATGGAAAATTTCTGATATTGAGAAGCTAATTGTAGTAAAACATTTTAGATAATACCCAAAGTGGTCATCCATGGAAGGAAGAGTAATTTTGAGTAGAGATAATGAATAAGGTCTACCATTATTTGATAAAATGTCTGATGAAGAGGAGTGCATCGCACTGGGAAAAGATTTACATTTCTTGCTTATTTGATAAAAAAATTGATACTGATGAAGATACTATAAAATTCATAATGTCATTACTGTGAAGATATTGGTGACAAATTATTTAACAAAATACCAATCAGTATTTAAGATTAGCCACTGCCCAAGAATACTTGAAATATCTTGAAATTTTAGATCTCATTTCTAAAAGAAACTTGAGCTATTTTAAAATTTGACAACAATCCTAAATTTTAGATGGTATCAATAATGTGTTGTGAAGCTAAAAGAAACCTTTCTACTATTAATAAACACATTTTGATGAGTCATGATGGAGGAAGGACTGAATTATCTGTTCTTTCTATAGAAAGTGATTTTTCAAAATCTCATAAAGAGGCAGAGGATATGAACCCCCAAAATGCAGTAAAGAGTATATCATAGAAGTATGTCAGGCAGCTAATTAGTAAAAATGCAAGTTCTTTTTCTAATTTTTGTGGTGTTTATGGTATTCAACAGCTTTAAGAAATTTATAATTTGGGATATTTCTTATTTGGTTCTAAATAGATATTACCATTTTAAAAGTCTTTTTCTTATAGAGGACCCAGTGTCATGTGAACACCAGGATCCACAAAACCTACATTTCAACTTTCATGGATAATTTTCATCTTATCTGTTGTCTTTTTCTCTCCAAGAACTAGGGACTTCATTTCTGGGGTTTCACAGTGTATGACGATACACAGAGAGCCAAGGTTTGACTCAAACCTCACAGCAGGCTTAATTTAAATTTGTCTTAGTAAACTGAGAAATTGTTACATATCCTGAATCACAGGAGCTACTTGAGTGTAACTGACACCTCAAATGTTAAATTAGTAAATTCCAGGAATTTAGCATAAAGCTTTATCCTTAGGGAGAGTTACCTAATCTCCACTGGAAAAGTAGCTCAGTGCTAACTGTGGACGTTAGAATTTTCTAAGTGTCCTTATGTTGTGTGATTGGACGCTGGCTTTCAAATGTCCCATTCCATTGCGTCATAGAACAAAGGGCCTTCTGTCCTTTGGAACTTGGAAATACAAGTCAAATAAATTTGACGGGGCCCTGTCATTTTTCAGTTGGTCAATAATTCTTGGCTCTCCTACCGTATCCAGAGATGGCTTACTGAGAACAGGGAACGATTTTTAATGATGTAATCCTGACTTAAGCAAGCAGATATGGCCTGGCAATTGATGTGTATCTAGTGAGAAAGATTTTGCCTTATAGCTAGAACAGGTAAGGTCAAAGATGGTAATATTTCCTATGAGGAAAGGCCCAAGTTCCTTCTGCAGTCTAATACCTTTTTCTTTAAATCTGAAAGAGGAAGTGGGAGTGGGGAGAACTTCTCTGCATAATGCTCCCTCAGTAATGAATGTTAACAGGGGGTGCCTGGGCTCTGCCATGACATTGATGGTATTATGGCTGGCCTTATTTTGGTTCTCATAGGTGACTGTACACTAGCATTTCTGCTTGGCTTCATGCTCCCTTGGTGGGTTGGTTCTGTGATCAGAGAATACAGGCATGCATTCTTTATAACAACCATTGCATAGCACCAAAGACGCTGCAGAAATTCCTGTGTTGGCATTTGAGAGTCTGCATGAGATTCCACCAATCAACATCATATTTTACTTCTCTCCTATATTTATCCTGCATTTGAGTTAGAATGTACTACTTCTGACTCAATAAAAGGAGAGTAGCACTCAGATGATCTTTTCCTAATCTGTGATTTTACTCATGCTGTTTCCTTTGCCTGGGATGCCCTTTCTTCCTATTGCACATGTCAAAAATTTTGTCCATATTCGATTCATCTACACCAAGTAGTTCCTGATCCCTCTATATGATTGCCTCCTCTTTGGGTGAGGGGGTCCTCTTTAGCACTTTATTTCTGTTTTGATGAAGGGACTTGCCTTGTTCCATCTGTTGTCACCACAGCACAGACATTGCTCACATTAGGCACCTGCATCTGTTAAATTGGCAGTGACTATTTCCTCCTGAATCTGGTTTGAACTGTCTACCTGCAAAGCCTGAAAAAATTCCCATGATGACAAGGTACTGGAGTTCAGGGGCAGCTGATCATCCCTGATCCCTTCCACTTTAACTTTAAAGTGAAAATTACTTTTCTGACCTCAGGGAGAAGCCATATTTCATCTCTCAGGAGTTATGACCCCACCTTGTCCTCATACAAATTACTTTTAGGGACTACAGGTTTCTTTAGACAAAGTGTGCCTTAAAACATCCACAATTTTCTAAATATCTAAAGAGAAAACAATCTTTCTCATAATTTCAAACGCTCATGAAAATTCCATGATAGCAACCTTGCATTTCCATCTGGCAATTATTACATTAAGAGGGAAGAATTTAGGAGCCATAGTTATAAACTCAGATCTTCAGCCCTCACCCAACTTTATATATTTCTTCTTTTTCTACACACTAGATGTCGCTCTTTACCCATTGAATTTCAGAGCTAAGCACTGTGGTGAGTTAATTAGAAAAGAAAGCTATTTGGAAAAGGGATCGTAAGTGGCTGCAAAACATATTTTCAATTACTTCCAAATAGGACATTTCCCCCCACAGTTTGCAAAAGGCATTCATTATTTCTTTGGTAAAAAGAAACCCTTCAAAACTCGTTAAAGGAAAGAGGAGTAAAGTCAGTAGTAGTCTTTTCTCTTTCCAGCCTTGTGGCATGGTGATTTAGACAGGTGTGGAGCTGTGCTGAAATACAGTTTGCCTCTGAAATTATGTCCTCAGCAAAGGACAGAGCCTCAGGAGGGGGTTGGCATTTAAAGCTGTTCCCAGAGATGCAGGGAATTCCCACATGCAGCCCTCTCAACAACCCCTCAGAAAGGACCCTTTGAGTATAAAGGAAGCATCAATGACTTAAATTTCATTTTCTTGATTTAACTGGCATTTTCATCATGAAATGTACTCACAAACCTTCTAATTGGATGGCCAAGGTGAAAGAAAACTAAAGAAATATCAATGCAGAAAGGAAGTTCTTTATTTTCAGGTTGCTTAAGCTGAAACAATAAGCAGCATCTCATGGACGACTGCCATGTCACCATTTACTCCCAGGCAGACTCAAGAGTTCTCGCAGAAGTGGAGGACGGGCAAGTTCGGGTAGTATTGCTTTATTTAAATTCTGTCCTGATTTTTACACCACAGATGCCCCCTAAGTGACAAAACTTCTTTACATTTTAAAAACGTTAAAGGGAAGTCGGGATCATTTTAGTGGTTCACTGTCATATTGATCTGTGCAGCTTTGGTAAACCCTGGGACATATGAATTGGCCAGGAATTCCAGAACTGCCTTTCATTTTAAGTGACTTAAACTTTTTTTTGTTGAGATGAAGTTTCACTCTTGTTGTCCAGGCTGGTGTGCAGTGGCGTGATCTCAGCTCACCACAACCTCTGCCTCCTGGGTTCAAGTGATTCTCCCGCCTTAGCCTCTGGAGTAGCTGGGAGTACAGGCATGCACCACCATGCCCAGCTAATTTTGTATTTTAAATAGAGACGGGGTTTCTCCATGATGGTCAGGCTGGTCTTCAACGCCTGACCTCAGGTGATCAGTCCGCCTCGGCCTCTCAACGTGCTGGGATTACAGGGATGAGCCACTGCACCCTGTCAGTAATTTAAACTTTTAAGATATGAATTTAAGGCAAATCTCATCTCTAACCTTACTAAAACAATGATATCCTCAAAATGACAATAGATAAAAGTGACAGGTTAAAGTATGGGCCTGAAATTTCAGGTGTGAAAGGAATTGTTCTTTATTTGCTAAAAATCTGCGGGTGCTGTGGCTTGGATATTTGTTACCTCGCTATTAGGTGGGGCCTAATGGGAGGTGTTTGGGTCATGGGGTGGATCTCTCATGAATAGATTAGTGGCCCCCTGGGAAGTGAGTTCTTCCTCTATTTGTTCTTGAGAGAGCTGGTTGTTAAAAAGAGCCTGGCACGTCCCACCCCCATTTTCATCCTTTCTCTCTAGTGATCTCTGCACTTGCCACCTCCCCTTTGCCCTCCACTATGAATGCAAGCAGCCTGAGGCCCTCACCAGATGGAAATGCCCTATCTTGGGTTTTCTAGCCATCAGAATCATGAACCAAATAAACTTCCTTTTCTTTACAACTTACCCAGCCTCAAAGATTCCCTTATAGCAACACACAATGAACTAAGACATGGGTCAAATTCAAATAACCTTGGGGTCTGCTTTGCACCTACATGTGTGTGTACCTGCACACACATAAAAATTGTGAGGTTTTACAAGGAATCATGCCTATTGCATTTTAGATCATTTGTATATGCCTTGAATTTAGGAGAATATTCAAATATGTCTCCTTGGTGAAGCTGAATCACTTGTGGCTATCCCTTAATCGTTATTTCTAAATCATAATTTGACCTTATTTAGCTGGTATTAGAATGTGACATGCTTAATTTAATGTGTATGTGTGTGATGACGTTTTGAAACAATTCTTGGTCTATTCGGACAGGTATCAGTGAGAATAAGCTTGAATTACAGCTAAAGCTTTTTCTTTTCAAGTGACAACTTTACATATATGGAGAGTCCTCAAAGCAGGAGAAATACATAAAAAAAGAAATTGAATTCATTCATTCAACAAGCTTCTAGAAGGCACTTACTATCTCTTAATAAATAACTTTTTCCCATGATAAAAGTAGCACACATACATTGTAAGAATTTGGAAAATACAGATGGGCACACAGAAGAGTATATACCCCACCCATAATTCCATCCTTCAGAGATTTCAACATTTATATTTTGGAGACTTATTAATGTTTGATTGATATATTTCTAGTTCTGATCTCTATTAATCAAATCTAAGCTATAACTTGCAATCATGTTGTGCATATGCATACTGTAAGCGTTCTTGCCGAGTTTAAAATGAGGAAACTGAGGCCAGTATAAGAAAAATTAAATTCCGGTTTATTCAGCTCCCCAGCGAGGTTCTATGGTCCGGGGAAAAGGGGCCAGAGAAGTCGTGCTGGCTTCCCGGGATGAGGGGTTTTTATAGCTTCAGAGAGCAAGGAGTGGTCAGGTGCTCTGATTGGTTGCGGGGGAGCAGAATGGAGACTGGGCGGGTTGTTATTGGTGGGTAGGTTGTTGGGCGGTTCTTTCCTAGTACAGGATCTGGCTGAGGTCAAGTCCGCCGGATCCTTCCAGGGGAACATGTGCTCGCTGGTAGGTGCCCTGTGCATAGCCAGGGGTTGAGTGCAGAGGTGGGTGTGGCGTGCAAGACGGAGTACTGGGTGCAGAGGTGGGCGTGCCTGGCTCCCTGGTGAGGCCACCGGCCTTACACATGCTATTTTATAAACTCCTGTCTCCCATTTTTCTTTGTAATTAAATATTCTTCTACAACATTATTTTTAACGGCCACAAGGTGTTTTGTTATTTAGAAAATTTGAAAAACTAACTTCCAATGGTTAAACAATCTTGTAGCTATCACTTCATGAACATTTATGATTAGTTTTTAGGATAAAAATTTTAAGTGGAGTTTTTAGGCTAAAGGATGAGAACATGTTTTCTCTAGTTGCAAATTACCTTCTTATCTTTTAAAAGTCAATATACCTTTATTTCCACCAGCAGTGCACAAACATTCCTGGATCTTTTCACTGTTGCCTTAGAGATCTTTTTATAGTGACTTCAGATGCTTTTCTAGTCTGCTTAGTAAAATGCAAACAGGTTTGTTTAACATCAGCCTTAAGATAAATGCCTTAGCACATTAGTAAAGGAGTTTTTATATTAGATTAAAGGAAGAGCAAATGAACAATAAAAAGTAATAGTATTGCATCTCTGCCTCTGCATTTATTACAAGAACAGCTTATTTTTAATTACTGGAGATAAATACTTCATAGTCTACTAATAAACGTCCCGCAGTATATTTTGAAAAAGGCAATAAACTCTTTGTCAGGTGAGAATTCACTATAGTTCTTGGTCCCTAAATCTCTGTTGAAAAGAAGGATAAAACTGCCAGTTTTGCTGGTGAGAATTATTAGAAAGACTGATAAGGAAATGAGACTTAGCAAGGTTCTGAAATAATTACTGCCATCTGGACAAAATTGGGAAAATAAACCTGCACATTCATGTAGTGCTGATATTAGGTCAAGTCAGTGCCTTTTCTTTTTAAGCATCAAACACAGTGCTTAGGAGATAAATGGAAAAGTTAAGAATAAATTCTTTTAGGAAGAAACTCCTGGTTAGGGGTTGAATTTGCTGTATAGGGATGAACCTGTATTTTCTTTGTGGCGGGGTGGTGGGGGGAGGGAGGGGTTGGGGGAAGGGAGGGGCGGGATTTGAAATACTGTTTTTAGTATAGTTAGCAAAATTGGGGCAAAAAGACTCAAATCAGAAAATATGCAGTTCTAAGTTATGATCCTTATTTGTGCTGACTTTAGGGATACTACTGGGAATCAGGAAGAAATTACTTGTTATTCATTTTATGGAACTTTCTTACTCTTCTTATTTTTCTAGGATATAGTAAAACTTTCAAAATAGAAATAGATTTTTTTTTTCTGATTTAGAAAAAGGTTATACACTCATTGTAAAAAATTACATAACACAGCAAAGTATAAAGAAAGCAAAAATCACTAAAAGTACCACTACCCAGCAATAACTACCATCAATATTTGATGAACATCTTTCTAGACAGCTGACTCTCTTCTCTCAACAGATGCAGAATTTTATGCGAACATGTTTGTCTTGCACATATTGTTCAGCAACCTGCTTTTCTTTTTTCAGAAATATATGTCGTGACCACATTTTGAAGTCAGTATGTATAGATTACAGCATTAACCTTTTTCCTTGAGATGGAGTCTCACTTTGTCACTCAGGCTGGAGTGCAGTGGTGCAAACATGGCTCACTGCAGCCTTGACCTCCTGGGCTCAAGCCATTCTTCCATCTCAGCCCCCAAGTAGCTGGGACCATAGGCATGTGCCACCACACCTGGCTGTTTTCTATTTTTTGTAGAGATAGAGTTTTACCATGTTGCCCAGGCTGGTCTTGAATTCCTGAGCTCAAGCGATCCGCCTGCCTCAGCCTCCCAAAGTGTTAAGATTACATGCGTGTGGCTCATGCCTGGCCAGCATCATCATTTTTAATGGTCACTTAATATTCACTGTACAGTAAATGATTTTATCTTAACATGGGAGTTAAAAAAATTATCAGAAAGACATGCTCTGAAATGTTTTTTTCCTAAACATTGCAGAAGGCATAAAGCAAAAAGTGATCTCATTTATTCATTCTCATCCCCAATTAATTCTACCTCCCAAAGGTAGCTTTAAATTATGATCTCCCTAGGATGAGACAGGACTAGTAAAAAAAATATATATAGGCTGGGTGCAGTGGCTCACGCCTGTAATCCCAACACTCTGGGAGGCTGAGGCAGGTGGATCACAAGGCTAGGAGTTCAAGACCAGCCTGGCCAATATAGTGAAACCCCGCCTCTGCTAAAAATATAAAAATTAGCTGAGCGTGGTGTCATGTACCTGTCGTCCCAGCTACTTGGGAGGCTGAGGCAGGAGAATTGCTTGAACCCAGGAGGTGGAGGTTGCAGTGAGCCAAGATAGGGTCGCTGCACTCCAGCCTGGGCAACAGAGTGAGATTCTGTCTCAAAAAAAAAAAATATATATATATATATATTATGTACATACCTATATATATATGTACATACACACACACACACATTTTCCCAGATGGGATCATTTGATCTTCTTAATTTGCTTTAAAAATTTTCGCATTGTATTGTGTACATTTTCTAGGTCAGCACATAAAAAGTGATCTAATTCTTTTTCAACAACTGCATACATATTATAGATGTACCATGATTGATTTAATCTACACCCTACTGTCTTAGTCTGTTTGGGCGGCTATAATAAAATATTATAAACTGGATAGTCTATAAACAATATAAATGTATGTATTTATTTCCCACAGTTCTGGAGGCTGGGAAGTCCAAGTTTAAGACACTCACAGATTTGGTGTCTGGTGAGGGCTCACTTTCTGGTTCATGGATGGCATCTTCTCATTGTGTCCTCACATGGTGGAAGAAGTGAGGGATCTCTCTCAGGCCTTTTTTTACAAGGGCACTAAGCCCATTCATAAAGACTCTTAGACCTTCATGGTCTAATCACCTCCCAAAGGCTTCACCTCCTAATATCTTGGGGGTCAGTATTTCAACATGAATGCTGAGAGGAAACATTCAGACCATAGCACCTATGGATCAACATTGAGGTTCTTTCTTTCTTTCTTTCTTTCTTTCTTTTTTTTTTGAGATGGAGTCTTGCTTTGTTTCCCAGGCTGGAGTGCAATGGTGCAATCTTGGCTCACTGCAAACTCCGCCTCCCGGGTTCAAGTGATTCTCCTGCCTCAGCCTCCTGTGTGGCACAC